>VMBQ01005849.1:26459-47292 GCA_007657795.1 Dreissena rostriformis | reverse complement strand
TGAACTTCTCTTATGACAATACGGTCAATCTCAACTATGCATGGCCCCATTACCAACCCTGGGGCGCCCCGCCCACATAGACCACACCCACCTAAAACTGCCTTTTACTATAATTTCTACATTTCTACACCGATTCACTTCAAATTGATACTGAACTTCTCTTATGACAATACGGTCAATCTCAACTATGCATGGCCCCATTACCAACCCTGGGGCGCCCCGCCCACATAGACCACGCCCACCCAAAATTTTGTTTTAACATAACTTCTTCATTTATTCACCAATTGACTTCAAATTAATACTAAACATCTCTTATGACAACACGGCCTATCTCGACCATCCATGTCTACATTACCCACCCCAGGGCCCCGCCCACATAGGCCACACCCACCAAAAATTGCCTTTTACTATAACTTCTTCATTTCTACACCGATTCACTTCTAATTGATACTGAACTTCTCTTATGACAATACGGTCAATCTCAACTATGCATGACTCCATTACCAACCCTGGGGCGCCCCGCCCACATAGACCACGCCCACCCAAAATTTTGTTTTAACATAACTTCTTTATTTATTCACCAAATGACTTCATATTAATACTGAACATCTCTTATGACAACACGGTCTATCTCAACCATCCATGTCCACATTACCCACCCCAGGGCCCCACCAACATAGGCCATGCCCACCCAAAATTGCCTTTTAATATAACATCTATGCGGCGTGGGGATACGCGTCGGCCTCTGCCGCGCCATTTCTAATTTTGACCTGCGACCTGTAAGTGTGACCTTGATCTTTCAGCTAGACATATAAATGCATAGACATGTCCATCAATCAAAAATAAATGTCTTCTACAAGCACGCTAATGTTCTCCTGGTTGATTTTGTGACAGAAATTGATTAAATACACCATTATTATCTGGTTTATTTGAATACCAAAATGCAGTTTTGGCATGATCTTTGCTTTTTTATGAATATAAAGTACCATTAATGAAACTGGAAATTTCCTAAAGAATATGAGCCTTGCTGTGGGAAAACAGGGCCTAATGCATGTGCAGTCTGCACAGGCTAATCAGGGATGAAACTTTCTGCCTTAACTTGATTTTTGCTAAGAAGAGACTTCCTTTTAACGAAAAAGTCCATAAAAGCGGGTCTATGATTAGCCTAATAGGCTAATATGGGACGAAACTTTAAGGCATATGAATTAAAACCTGTTTTCCCAGAGTTAGGCTTATATATTGTTAACTGTCACAGCTAAAGCAAGAAAATCATGGCATGCGGGAATTGTAACAAATACTCTTAGGGAGTCTTTAATAAAAACTCTCTAATAAAGTCGTTTTTCATTTCAAAATGAAATGCGTTTTTCTCCAATAACCAAGTCTCCGTAACAGAAGGATCTGTCTGAGAATCATCTCCTCAAGGGATATACATGCGGCCCCTTTCCAGGGGCCATTTATGGTAAAATGCAATTTTGGGATTGGGAATTCTTTCGCATGAAAAGTTCACTGATTTGGGAAAAACTAATTTAATATACCGTAATTACTCTATGTTTTCGGACACTCTAAATTTTCGGACACCCCCTTTTTCAGCCAAAATAATTATTTTTCGTGACTGTTAATTTTCGGACATGCGGGTTTTCGTCCATAATTAATGACTCTAAATTTTCGGACAGTATATTTCACAACACTTTTTTTTCGATATTTCGACCCTTTTTTCGTTATCTGATGACACTTCGATCGTGGGGTTTTACAACGGGATTACGGTCATAAAACCTGGCATATGCATGCCTGAGGGCAATGGGCCATTACATTTGCGTTATTGGGTGAATAACCTTGCAAACCGGTAAACAATGGTTTTGCCCGGAAGCATTTGAAATGATGTCGTAAATATTAAAAGCAATGGGATAACGTCAATTTGTGCCAATTACGATAATCTTAAACAATTTCTTTTGAAAATTAGCGTTATGCCTATTACCGGGCGTAATGCCAATTAACAGTTCAATTATCTACTTTAATATGCCCCTTCTCAGAAAGATAACTGACAAAAACTAACGCTGAAAGGGTGATGCACCCTATTGCAAGTTTTACGAACAATTGAAGGTGTTAGACAACGACTAATAAACAAACAAAGAATTCATAGTCTGCAAATTTTTATTTTATTGCATTAATTACAGGTTCATACTAGAGAGTATCGGTACATCACATGCTCATCTTTGAACTCGTTGGTCAAAGTACAGCCTTGTAGAAACTTTCTGTAAAATAAATTAAGCATTTGAAATTATTTCAAATGCAGTGCAAACATATATAAATGTTATACTATACTGCGTGTTATTTTACAAGCATGTGATATTACCGGTACTCGTTGATACAATCGACGCTATTTTCGGACATTTCAATTTTTCGACTCTAAATTTTCGGACACCTGTATTTTGCGAATAATTTTCGTATCTAAGTTTTCGGACACGATTTTTTTTTTATTTTTAAGTGTCCGAAAACATAGAGTAATTACGGTAACTCTTTATTATAATTCAAATGAGATGAACAAAATTATTAAATCATTTAAGTTAAAGTTATAATTTGTTAGATTTAATTGAAATAAAATTGAGATATAAAAATCATTCGANTAAGAAAAAAAAAAAAAAAAAAAAAAAAAAAAAATGGGGGAGAAATTGGGAATTTTATTCAAATTAGGATTTTTTTTACAAAGTCGGTTCAGGAATGGGTCCATTCAACGGACCCGTAGATACGCCAGGAAAAGGTCTATACATGCTGCCACTTTCAATAGTAAAAAAATTCCCAACAAAAATTCTCTCTACTGCACAGTGCGTATATTTTAGCATCGTCCTGGGAAAACAGGATTTAATACATGTGCGTAGAAGTGTCTTCCCAGATTAGCCTGCACAGGCTAATCAGAGACAACTCTTTCTGCTTTTATTGTATTTTTCGTTTAAAGGAAGTCTCTTCTTAGCAAAAAACCAGTTTAGGAGGAAAGTGTTGTCCCTGATTAGCCTGTGCAGACTGCCCAGTCTAATCTGAGACAACACTTTACGCACATGCATTAAAACCTGTTTTCCGAGAGCGAGGCTCAGATATTGTTAACTGTCACAGCTAAAGCAAGACAATCCTGGCAATTGCTGGCATTGTAACAAATACTCTCAGGGAGTCTTTAATATAATATAATAATTTATAAAAACTCTCTAATAAAGTCATTTTTCAAAATGAAATGAAATGCGTTCTTCTCAAATAACGAAGTCTCCATAACAGAAGGATCCGTATGAGAATCATCTTCTCAAGGGATATACATGGCAGCCACTTTCATGAGAAAATATTGCCATGTCGGTAAAATATTTCCCAAGGAAAATATTCACTAATGAACATGGCGTATAATTGCACAATTAAATTTGCTCACCAGTGCCAAAAAGACTCCTGAATCTAACATAATGAGATAAAAGAGTGCCAAGATGGCCCTCAGTGCTCACCTCAGTTTAAGGTATATAGAGGGTCACCAAAAACATTTTTGTAAAATTATTTCTAAATCTAGTCACTGGTTTTTTAGATGAACTTTTAATGGATAAATGGCAGATTGTTACATGGTACTCGCTAACCTTCATATGGACGAAGAACAAAATAAGCACTGTAAAACTGCTCATTTACAATGCAGAAAGAAGTCCCAAACTGGAGAACAAAATACTTAAATATTCATTTTCCTACATATAGCACAACTATTTATTGAATCGTGTTAAAATAAATATTTTTTTGCATTATTGTTATTCATTCTCAGGCAAAAATGATTGTCACTTTTTTTATGAGCTACTGCATCATTACCATGATACTTCATGCCAAGCACACGATGAAATACCATGGTTAACCATGTTTTGTTAAATGGTACAGCAGTTTTTCATGGTCAAATAACCATGGTCTTTTGACACCATCAAATACTATTAAACTTTACAGTGTGGGTTTTTGGGGGGGAAATTTGGGGCAAAAATTGGGCCCCGTTCTCATTGAAAGTTTCCAATTTTTTGTTTAATACTTAGTTAATTTCCCAATTCATCTCTATACGTTTAACCTTAGTTAATATAATATTGAAAACACGTTTATTCTCAATTTTAAAGTATTTCTTAGTAAAAAAAAAACAAGAACCAATTTCCAAATCTTAGTCAAAACAACACCTTTTTTCCCAATCCAAAGGGCCCAGACCCCATTCCAAAAATGGTGACAAAAAACACTGCATTACAATGCAATAATCACTAAAACCATGGTCTACCATGTTAATTCACAGGTGGTTATCATCCATGGTGAATGGTATTCTATGGTTGGTCGTGGTAAGATTGGCATTCAAAATTATGATGGTCCACAGGCATTTTGATAAGGAAATATTCTCCCTATTACATTGGCAAAAGGAGTAACAAGAAAAAAGCTACTGTCTGGTATGGTGATCACCATCCAAACTCACTGGGAGTGGATATTGAACCCAAGTAGCCAAGCCAAGAAGCCTGTGTACCAACGGCTGTGCTTAAAGGACAGCCGTAATTATCAACAATTTTAGGAAACATATGTTTTTTTAGTTTAAACCTATTCATTTTAACTCAATTGCATCGAAAGCCAAGGCTTATTGAAACTCGCTCGAGTCAGTTTCATGGGTAAACTAGTACTTGGTGTCTTTGGGAACGACAAAAAGAACACTCCTACAGGGGGATCAAACATTTGACCTACCGGTTGCCAGACGGACACCATATCCACTGCGCAAAGGAAATATGGTGTTTAAGTAAAAGAATGCAACTTTACCAACAAACAGCTATTCTTACCAAATCTGAAGTTCCTTTTTGTTAACTGAAAAATAAAAACAAACCTATTTAGATCAAATTATTTTAACATAGTAATTTCAATTAATATTGGCATATATAAATTCATAGGTAAAATTGTCATCTTTTTTTGGAAAAAAAGTTTCTATTGAAGATATTAAGATTGCTTTGCCTAAACAATACTCAGTAAATGCAAAAAGATTATGGGGTTTAAACAATCAGGTTAATACTCAAATATGCTTAAGGTTGCCAATAATACATGTATATTGCAAAATATGCAAGTATGAAAATTTACAAAGTGCAAAACAACTCCAAAATGTACGAGATACATACGGAATATTACGCTAGTCAATTGTTCCAAGAGTTTGTATCAGTCTTGTGGCTTGTGTGATGACGTATCACACGAGAGGCGGAGCCTCGCGTGTGATACGAAAAAGCGCAAGCCACGAGACTGATACATACACACGGAACAATTGACTAGCGTAATATTCCTTTTATTATATACAACAACTAACGAAAACAGTTATCAATTGTATTTGTTTGCTTTAACCAAACTGACAAAACAATGACTAAAATGTGACGTTATTAAATGTGACGTCATTAAAATGTGACGTCATTAAATGGGTCGAAGAAAGTAGTCGGCTAGTATGGTAATACGGAATCGGAAAACAGCCAGTAGCATAATACGGGATTCATTTCAACGATTGATACAACCTGTATTTTGTTAAAAGAATTAAACAGGTATATAATAAAGAGTTATATTTCTTGTGCACTGGACTATTCCTCAGTAAGATCTAGATCTACTGATGAAGTTTCAAATGTATAGCTTTCATAGTCTCTGAGCTATCTTTTGCACACAAATTAAGTAAGAAATAAACAAAGGGCAATAACTCAAAGAGTATAAGGTGCAGAGTAACATTTCGTGTGTACTGCACTCCACTCAATGATTAAGAGTTATGCTTCTCCCGGGACCCCAAAAAGCAAATGGAGACCCTGATGTTCACTGTTCTTTAGTATGGATTAAATGCACATATGTAATATATCTTAACTATATCACATATATTTATAGTAGGTTTATAAACACACACTGGTTGTTACTAGTGTACAAAATGAATTTATCAAAAGTTGATCTATTGCATACTTATAACTAAATCTACTTATGTGCCACTAAATAATTATACGCCTACAGTTGCTGATTATATAAAATAGCATATCCATGTAGTAAATTAACGACCTGGTCCATCCACTGGAAACTGCCTACTTAAACATCACATTTACTTAGAACAGCTTGTACATAATCAGCCATGCCCTCGGCTGAATCACTCATACGCATGTACTTTTTGGAACAGCAGTATATTCATTATATATTCTCATATTGTCTGATTTATCAGACATGCAGTTAATTCAATTCTACTTTGGATGTCTGCTCTATTCAGAGAAATTGCTCATTATCTTTTCTAAAACTCGTTTATTTCACCACCTTAGTGCAAATATACTATTATTCTGTTAATTCAAGAATTGACTGATAATAAAATTCTGCCATATTTCTGGAAGTTTAATGATATATAAAACATTTGAACCGATTTTCTAATTGATAACTAATCTAATTGGTTAATTGATAAAAAGTGTACATTATCGTTGTTCATTTCCCAAAACAGGTCATTTTTTGCCGCAACCTACTTTATTAGTAACTGGGAGGAGTAGAGCAACCTATCTTTTTTATTTCCCGCTTTTGATCTCTTTTTTCTTGTTATTTGTGCATGTATTTTTAGTCCATTTATTGTGGCTTTTTCTTCTAATTCAATAATCACATGATGTATGCTAATTCACAATTATGCTTAATTTTTCCTGCTACATGTACACATATTGAAAGGCTTATACAAAACTATCTGCACGTTTTTTGTTACCTCCAACCAGTCAGGAAATGTTTGGAAGGGTTATCATTTAATGTTTTTAAACATGTGACCCAACCTTTTTGCTTTTATCGCATAACTCAACAGCTACTATGAAAATCTCACTGTAATTTACATGTGTACAATTGTATGTATATATGCATATGTAAATATACATGTATATGGAAAAGCAATAAAATAGTACTCTGGGATTTCAATAGATTTTGAAAATCAGATGTCAAATGACCCAATGTTTGAAGAGTTATTTTGTTTGTGCCTAATAGTTAAATGCTCTGCTAATGTTTCTTAGAATAATTTTTTGCCAAATACTGTTCTATGTATTTAGCACAGTTTGTATTATATAAAATATATTATTGATTTAGCTTTTCACTTTCAGTAACATTTGCATCAAAATGATGCAAGGCGGATACTTTGCAAAAGTCAAAAGTGGGTAAATTACAAAGTGTTTGCATCAAAAAGCAGGATTATGCTTAAGTTGAAATCAATATTACTAAACTAAATTGAAAGTATTTTAAAAAAAAACAAATAACGGATTCTTTACCAAAACTGGCAAGTAACGAACTCAGTATTTATTTAAGTTCCCCTAAAGCAAAAAAGCAAGCATGTACTTACAATAAGTACATCCCAGTAAAACAAATACGCAACCATATACTTACAATAAGTGCATCCCATTAAGTCCTTCACGTCGTTTGAACTAAGTTTGCTCGCACGTTTTCCCATCTTACTCGGCCATTACACATCCAAAGACAAATGTACGTACCAACATGCGAAGTGTAGATCGCGCGAAAATTTAACGTGAATAAAAACTAATCTTTCGTCTGGATGTAGTTCACATAATTATACCATCTTGGTTCGTTTACAATTCATAAAAATACGCACACGTAATCATACATCACTTGCATTTTTTATTCTGTTATGGTTTCAAATTTTTCCGGCCACAAAAAATTGCCCAATGCAAAGTCCCGCCAAAATGCTCACCAATATCGCGAAATTATTTTCCGCCAAAATGATAATCAGCTCGATCAAATCTCAACACAGAACTGCGACTTAAACACTTTTTCGTCCACTACTACTTCATACGACATCGACGACTTTATAGCAGATTCAATAAAATGTCGACAATTCTCTTTCTAATGCAACGTGACTGTCGTCTTTGAAAGGAAAATTGTCAATAGCGCTTAGCTGTGGAGGCAAATATAGCCAGTACTGATTTGCAATGTGTAACGTAACGTCGCTCGATAATTCCGTGCACCGCGTCTTTTCCCTTACATTATTACAATCGCCAGCAAAATGAAGACTGTCGCTACTTAATTAAGTCCTTCGGCTGGCGTGTATTGGATTCTGGTTTCTAAAATTTTCGATTCTAGTGCCGTGCACTTTGATAAGGGCATGTTTGCGTTAAGAGTTGCATTGAGGTATCTTTTGTGTCTCCTTCTTAGTCCATACAAGTGATTTTTGTCTTACGTTTGTCAACATGATGTCCGTCACTACGTCCGTCCATCCATCCGTGCGTTCGTTAACTTTTTCTTAAAACGACTTTTACTCATGAAACGCTCGGCAGATTCAAATGAAACCTCAAAAGAATGATCCTTTGGTGACCCTCTTTCAAAGTTGATCTTTTTTCAATTGTTTTGCATATATATGAGTGTGCCAAGGATGCATGCTGTCACCGATGATCTTCCTGCTTGTAGTGGATTGGGTCATGCCGGAGATAACCAAAACAAATATATTTTAATAACATAAGAGCACAGAGACTTTACACGAGTACTTTTTTTATTTCCCTTGAATGGTCTACCATTTAAATTTGTGTCATTCAATGTCAAAACCGAAACACTGAAAAAAAATAATTTCATTAACTATTTAAGTCAGGTTATTTAATTAAAATTCGTTGCTATAACAACAAAAATCATTCAAACAGTTTGATGTTGTTTTTAGTAATATTTTATCATATCTGATCCCCGTTTACAAAACTGTATATTAAAAATTATTAAAGCGTGCGATCAACGACAAATTTAAATTCTTGACGTGCATGACTTTCGGATTTCGTAGTTTTGTATTTTCGTTGTTGAAAAGCATTTAGTATAATGAACATGAACTACTTACACACACTATCAATTGCGCTGCTTTCCACACTGTCAAGTATTCCTAGAACATTTAGCCAGCATAATGAGAACACTACATTATTCAAGGCAGTCTATGTACTTCCTTTCTTATCAATAACCATTGTTAATTTCACACCGGGATATTTGGAAGTTATTTAAAGTGTGTAATTGTTGAAAGGAAACAAAATTGTAAAACTCTAACAACTTATAAATGTGAACAATGTGTTTTTATATAACATAAATCTCATAATTAACGTCAATCAACTGTGAAAGATATTAACTAATTACATCGGTTGTGAAAGGAAACTGATAGATCTACATGCGTTCAGTGCAAAAACAATATGTTTAAATCATGTACTAAAATATGATCTCACATTAAAATCCGCAAGGATCTAATGTGCTTTTGTGTTAACGAACACTCAGCACTGACTTGTCATACACAAAAATCATTAATTTATCATACATAACAAACTTGTCATACATAAAACACGGACTTGTCACACATAACAACACTGATATGTCATACATAACAACAATGGCTTATCATACCAATACCACTGCATAAATATGCATAACAACACTGACGTGTCATACATGACACCACTGACTTGCCATACATGACAACACTGACTTGCCATACATGAAAACACTGACTTGCCATACATAAACATACTGACTTTTTATACATAACAGCACTCACATAATAAATAACCACACTGACTTTTCACGAATAACCAAAAAGGCCCTGTCATACATTACAAGACTTACTTGTCATACATTACAACACTGACTTTGCATACATAACAACACTGACTTGTCATACATACCAACACTGACTTTTCGTATATAACATCTCTGACTTACGTAACAACACTGATTTGTCAAACATAACAACACTTACTTGTCATACATAATACTACTTACTTACCATACAGGACAACACTGACTTGTCATTCATGACAACACTGACTTTTTATACATGACAGCACTGATTTTTTTTATAATAACAACACTTACTTGTAATACATGAAAATACTGACTGTTAATACATAACAACACTGACTTGTCATATATGACAACACTGACTTTTCATGCATCCAAAAATGGCTTGTTATACGTGACTCTTCTGACTTATCATACATGACAACACTGACTTATCATACATGACAACCCTGACTTGTCATACGTAACAACACTGACTTGTCATACATAACAACATTAACTTGTTATACATGACAACACTGACTTTTATATATGACAGCACTGATTTTTATACATAAAAACACTAACTTGTCATACATGAAAACACTGACTTTTTTATACATAACAACACTGACTTGTTATACATGACAACACTGACTTTTGATATATAACAATAATTACTTGTCATATATGACAGTACTAACTTGTTATACACGACAACACTGACTTGTCATACATGACAGTACTAACTTGTTATACATGACAACACTGACTTGTCATATATGACAGTACTAACTTGTTATACATGACAACACTGACTTGTCATATATGACAGTACTAACTTGTTATACATGACAACACTGACTTGTCATATATGACAGTACTAACTTGTTATACATGACAACACTGACTTGTCATATATGACAGTACTAACTTGTTATACATGACAACACTGACTTGTCATATATGACAGTACTAACTTGTTATACATGACAACACTGACTTGTCATATATGACAGTACTAACTTGTTATACATGACAACACTGACTTGTCATATATGACAGTACTAACTTGTTATACATGACAACACTGACTTGTCATATATGACAGTACTAACTTGTTATACATGACAACACTGACTTGTCATATATGACAGTACTAACTTGTTATACATGACAACACTGACTTGTCATATATGACAGTACTAACTTGTTATACATGACAACACTGACTTGTCATATATGACAGTACTAACTTGTTATACATGACAACACTGACTTGTCATATATGACAGTACTAACTTGTTATACATGACAACACTGACTTGTCATATATGACAGTACTAACTTGTTATACATGACAACACTGACTTGTCATATATGACAGTACTAACTTGTTATACATGACAACACTGACTTGTCATATATGACAGTACTAACTTGTTATACATGACAACACTGACTTGTCATATATGACAGTACTAACTTGTTATACATGACAACACTGACTTGTCATATATGACAGTACTAACTTGTTATACATGACAACACTGACTTGTCATATATGACAGTACTAACTTGTTATACATGACAACACTGACTTGTCATATATGACAGTACTAACTTGTTATACATGACAACACTGACTTGTCATATATGACAGTACTAACTTGTTATACATGACAACACTGACTTGTCATATATGACAGTACTAACTTGTTATACATGACAACACTGACTTGTCATATATGACAGTACTAACTTGTTATACATGACAACACTGACTTGTCATATATGACAGTACTAACTTGTTATACATGACAACACTGACTTGTCATATATGACAGTACTAACTTGTTATACATGACAACACTGACTTGTCATATATGACAGTACTAACTTGTTATACATGACAACACTGACTTGTCATATATGACAGTACTAACTTGTTATACATGACAACACTGACTTGTCATATATGACAGTACTAACTTGTTATACATGACAACACTGACTTGTCATATATGACAGTACTAACTTGTTATACATGACAACACTGACTTGTCATATATGACAGTACTAACTTGTTATACATGACAACACTGACTTGTCATATATGACAGTACTAACTTGTTATACATGACAACACTGACTTGTCATATATGACAGTACTAACTTGTTATACATGACAACACTGACTTGTCATATATGACAGTACTAACTTGTTATACATGACAACACTGACTTGTCATATATGACAGTACTAACTTGTTATACATGACAACACTGACTTGTCATATATGACAGTACTAACTTGTTATACATGACAACACTGACTTGTCATATATGACAGTACTAACTTGTTATACATGACAACACTGACTTGTCATATATGACAGTACTAACTTGTTATACATGACAACACTGACTTGTCATATATGACAGTACTAACTTGTTATACATGACAACACTGACTTGTCATATATGACAGTACTAACTTGTTATACATGACAACACTGACTTGTCATATATGACAGTACTAACTTGTTATACATGACAACACTGACTTGTCATATATGACAGTACTAACTTGTTATACATGACAACACTGACTTGTCATATATGACAGTACTAACTTGTTATACATGACAACACTGACTTGTCATATATGACAGTACTAACTTGTTATACATGACAACACTGACTTGTCATATATGACAGTACTAACTTGTTATACATGACAACACTGACTTGTCATATATGACAGTACTAACTTGTTATACATGACAACACTGACTTGTCATATATGACAGTACTAACTTGTTATACATGACAACACTGACTTGTCATATATGACAGTACTAACTTGTTATACATGACAACACTGACTTGTCATATATGACAGTACTAACTTGTTATACATGACAACACTGACTTGTCATATATGACAGTACTAACTTGTTATACATGACAACACTGACTTGTCATATATGACAGTACTAACTTGTTATACATGACAACACTGACTTGTCATATATGACAGTACTAACTTGTTATACATGACAACACTGACTTGTCATATATGACAGTACTAACTTGTTATACATGACAACACTGACTTGTCATATATGACAGTACTAACTTGTTATACATGACAACACTGACTTGTCATATATGACAGTACTAACTTGTTATACATGACAACACTGACTTGTCATATATGACAGTACTAACTTGTTATACATGACAACACTGACTTGTCATATATGACAGTACTAACTTGTTATACATGACAACACTGACTTGTCATATATGACAGTACTAACTTGTTATACATGACAACACTGACTTGTCATATATGACAGTACTAACTTGTTATACATGACAACACTGACTTGTCATATATGACAGTACTAACTTGTTATACATGACAACACTGACTTGTCATATATGACAGTACTAACTTGTTATACATGACAACACTGACTTGTCATATATGACAGTACTAACTTGTTATACATGACAACACTGACTTGTCATATATGACAGTACTAACTTGTTATACATGACAACACTGACTTGTCATATNCAACACCGGCAACTATGACGTCGGGGACAAAAGAGAATATAGAAATAGCTACTCAAAATAGTGAGTATGTTGTATAACACTATATATCAAAATGATCTAGGTATAAATCAAGTTTGCTGACAACACGAATATTGTGAACTTTAAATTGTGAGAAAGTATTCTATTTCTTATCTGGAATAAAACAGAAATATAAATCATCGGAAACAGTGGAGTTTGTAAACAACTGATTAATTATTAAATTGAAAGAACAAACGGTCTGTTTTATTTCGTTTATTTAAAATAAGCATATTTTAGCAAAAATGCAATGTAATTTAGCCGATTTAACCATGAGTAAATTGTTAAAGAAAATGACGTTTTACCTTCAAAATACTTACCAACAGGCATTTTGCACATACAATATAGTTTGTATCTTAAATGCATTAATGTTTTGTGCAAATGCAAGATTTAACCTAGCTGTATTATTAACCAAAACATAATTTAGAAAGCATTAAAAATATCCACACACAAAACTTTCGTTAACGATTATTTTTTCAAACGTCATAACTGTTAATTAAGCATTATTTGAATCATCTTTTGTGTTTGCCCTTTTATATCTGTAACATATAGCTGTTATAAATCGATCTCACAATAACCCTGTTAAATTGCATACAGCATATCCACGCAACAAGCAATTAAAATGCCTATCTATAGAAGTGAGTCTTGGGTTGATATTTTCTTTTAATAGTATTCATTTAAATAAAAATGTTAACTTAATATTGTTCATGAGAAAAACGTATTTTGGGTATGACCTTACATAAATTGTGTTATAGTGTTCACTCTCTTACAAATGCCATAAGTGTTCTGTGAAGACCCGGCTATTAAATTGTCCACCTATTGTATTTTCCCAATTTAAATAAATCTAAATCTGTTGGATCTCTCTGGTACTCGGTACCTGGAAGGTCAAACCATAGTAAATATATGTAAGGACCAAACCTTTTCTACAGCGGTAGATTGAATAATACCTCAACCAAAAAATCTATATGACTGACATCTTAATTTCCAATTCTGTGGTACATTGGACGGTTGATATTTTCAAAGCGAAAAGGTATTCAATAGTAATAATCGCTATTCTTTGTTAGCGGTAATAGTTAGATTGCGACCTTACAACAACGTGGACGATCTTTTCAAAGCAAAGGTTAACACGGATCTTGATGTTGTCATCAAGGATCTGACAGATGTTGTCATTTCATGACTAATATTTGTATTTGTTTATTGAGACTGTGTTTGTTTTAAAGAGGCTGATCAAAACAGAGTCATACTCATCCAAGAGTGCATACGTGTATAACCATAGCACAGCTTTATAAAATTCAATTACGATGGAAAAACATGATTTGTTTGAGCGTATATACATGAATCAGTTGGCCAGAGTATATAGCAGAATAATGTACCCTTGTTTGTTTTTAGCTCCTATTTTTTGCCAGCCACAACATTTGTACTTAATAAACATTTTCAAATATCGGATGGCAAACGACTTTTTTCCTTCATGTCGTAGCATATAAGTATAAGTATTCCTGGTTATGTAGAAGCATCCATGTTTACTATGACAGGATAGATCACACTTCCATGCAACCAAATAACAACCAAGTCACCGTTTGTCTGATCAAGTCCTTTCAAATCGTTCTTATAAATACTCCTGGTTTTGCTAATTGCTTATTGTTTCTCTGAAACACGTTTTAAGCCTTTGATATTACGTATTGTGTTATTGCGTTAAATTGTTAATAGGTGAGTCATTTTCTGTCTAAGGAATACCATCAGTGTTCTGTGAGGCCCCGAATATTGACTTGTCTACTAACTGGGTGTATGGAATCGACAACAAGACACTGACAGATGATCTATCAGGAACCAGGCATCCGGATGGAACTGTCCTCACTGTAGTGGACCCACGGTGCTCCGAACAAGGAACCGGAAACTATACCTGTCGAGACGGCCAATGGGTCGCTAAAGTTAACTGCAATCCAGGTAATGCTCGCTTTGTATCCTCTTATCCTGGAATAAGGACACCAACAGAAACTTCTAAAGTTCGCAACATCTGCAGCGCGTTGGAATATAGTAATAAAGATTTATGACCGCCCTACCTATTTTAAGGTAAAATTTAGGTTGTAATATGATGGTTTAATGGTAAATTCCTTTATTATACGCCTATATTGGTAGATTTATTATAAAACACATGTATCATTAGAAAATTATACACAATTGAAAAGGCATGAGTACTATTTACATAGTGTTTGCTCCGAAACATCACTGTGAGCCACGTACATTTGGTCAGGTCTTTCCGACAATAATATATTTTGATCTAGATCGGTGTATGTACGACAGGACCCGATATGACTTCAAACCGAACATTACTGCGGACGGAGTCTATGTGTATAAATAAACACAAGTTATATTTTTATCTAGATCGGTGTGTGTTAGACAGGACCCGACATGACTTCAAACCGAATATTACTGCGGACGGAGTCTATGTGTATAAATAAACAAACGTTCTGTTTTATCTAGATCGGTGTGTGTTAGACAGGACCCGATATGACTTCAAACCGAACATTACTGCGGACGGAGTCTATGTGTATAAATAAACACAAGTTCTGTTTTTATCTAGATCAGTGTGTGTTAGACAGGACCCGATATGATTTCAAACCGAACATTACTGGGGACGGAGTCTATGTGTATAAATAAACGCAAGTTCTATTTTTATCTAGATCGGTGTGTGTTAGACAGGACCCGATATGACTTCAAACCGAATATTACTGCGGACGGAGTTGGCCAAACCACGGAATATGTCAACTCGGGAACATTGGTAAGCGCTACGGTCTACGCAACATAAATGTCAAGTTATTTCTTAATATCATAATTCTTTAAAAATATATGTGTACGTAATTTCGTGAATATAAATAAATATTAAGCATTGATTTCCACATGTTTTTAGCTTGACAACACTCTTTTTGTGCTGACTTTTATGTATGAATAGATTCAACTGCCCTTACGGCGAATAACCGTGTAAATGCCATGTGCACCACAACATATTTTCTCTTGTCCGATCGTCCATTCTTCCGTACGTCCGATTTTTGTGAGCCACACTCTAAACGCATTTCAGGTAGAATTATGGAACTTTACAAAACATATTAACTAGCACATTTTTTTTCATTCCGGAACTTCTCGAAATAACTGACGTACGGTCATATGTTTAGGAATTTGTTTTATTGTGTTGCGCGTAATTTACAATATATTGCAGCTAAAAGTATGAAACTTTAAGAACATATTGACCAGCATGTAAACTTACGCACCAAGTGAACGGCATGCCAATGTATATCATGCCTTATTTTCTCCTTTCCTAGGTGCACGCAGAATGCATCGCACCGCAAGAGATACCAAGTTATGATTCTAAGTGCCGAGATTCGCTTTGGGACCCATCGCTGCCGAATTGCGTTGGAGGAAATCAACAAATATCCAACAAACAAGGTATCATTCACAAAGGATCTACAATACGTTGAAACTAGACATTTTGAGCACCTGCGAAAACATGCTTAACTAATAAGTACCATTTTTAAATATGCTTTACAAATCTTTGATTATATTCTCCGAGGACTTTTTTACTTGAGAAACACGATGTTTACGGCTTACATCACAAACAGTCACTTAATGACTGAACCCTCGCGCTCTTCATGCACTTGACTTTGTAATAAATATTGAACGTCAATATTGCCAATAACTCAAATAACAACCAATTTATTTTAGATTTTACATTTTTTACAAAATAACAATTCCACACATGTAATTTTTCCTAATTATGTTTTATAATCAGTTACATTTTTTTTAAATATAGTCCACTAATACATTTAAACTATTGATTATTTATGTAGTGTATTGATCTACCATTTAATAGCTATATTTCCTCTCAGATGACTTATGAAGGGTATAGTTCACTTTTTCCTTTTAATCTGTGTATTTCTCAATGTTGATAAAGGATGTGACCACAGTCGGGCTGAAGTACAAATTGATATGATACACGGGATTTCGGGTTAGCTAAATAACAAGCATTACTTGTGCCAGAGCTTAAGGGTCGCAGGCACTACTCCAACACCAATTGTGTGTATTTCAGCAACAATAATTATCGCCTCAGTGGTACCTTCGGTGGTGTTACTTGGTACAGTCATTGCTCTAGCTGTGTATTGCTGTAAACATAAAAGGTATAATATAAATACATTTTCGTATACCTTCCAAGTTAGCCTTTGGTTCATACTTCATGTGTCTTCAAAGTTAATAATCATACAACACGTGTAACTCTAAAATATAAGACAATAATATTTAACAACGTTGAGCAAATGCAATGCATTTTTAAATTGTGGTATTCTAAAGAATAGTCACTATGTGATTAAATCATGTTTTGTTTATTAAACCTAGAATTTGTTATGTTTGTATTTATTTCGAGAAAAATTGAAAACATTACTGAAATTAATATCAACGTTAAAATAACGTGTATGATTAACTTAAATACAAAGTTTCAAAGTGTTAACGATTTTGTTGAACTATATACTACACATTGCACGCGAATTATCTGATAAACCATTTGTATTTTAAGAAGAAATAGCATATAAATACAAATATGCTTATAAATAAACAAAATAAAAATAATGACATCGTGATTTCATTCTTTGCTTATAGAAAACAATAGGTGTTTCTTGCAAAATGTGTCAATGGGTATCGAATGAGTTGATTTTGAGTTACTATGGACATATTATACGTATACATTGCCAATATGTAGCATACGACCAGTGCATGTGTATTGTCTTTATTTTCCATATGTTAATTGTGCGTGTGTGAAGCGTAATTTTCGCGTTTTCACAGACTGCTTAGCAATGTGAGTGAATAAAGCATAGTATGAACAAAATGGTTCAGCATCAAACCACGAAATTCGGCTCAACGCATACCATTGCACACAAACGTTGTTGAAACGTACGCCAACTAGCATAATGTCAGCGTACACGAGTTAACGCGTGATTGTTCGTGTGATGACATTTTCAGGATCTGTATGCACTATTAAGACCTAAATACACGCACAATTAAATTGAGTACTCAGTAAAGAGTCCATACACATCTCTTCGATGTCATTATTTTTATTTCGTTAATTTGTAAGTATATCTTTATACTGAATTAGTTATATCGCATAAGAAACATGTGTGTTGAATTTGTGAATGCTATATTTGATTTCTTTCTTTCATAAACGTTAGAAAGCAAACAGAGAATCCGAAAGACTCAAACTATTTCACAACAACGGAGGTGTTAACGGGCCAATCCAACTACGAGACGCTTGACACACAACGTCACACCAGAAGGATAGGTAGTGGAAAGAATCGTTTACAATGAGTCTGACACGAACGCAGTTTCATCAAACGAACGAGCAAATCAATCCGTTTACAATTCGTCTGACACATACAAAGTCACACCAGAAGGACAGGTAGTGGAACGAATCGTTAACATTTATGTTTGATGCGAGTAGAACGAAGAAAAACGTAAACACGTGTGCTATAAAATCGTTAAGTTTGAAAATGAATTTGAGTTCCAATTGTTGAAAATGAAAATGATCACGTGCATTACCGTTTGTTACACGCCATCATCCCTCGCAAAATTATTGTAACTTGCATTAAATGTTTAATATTTAGAAATACGTTTTTATTTGATGTGTGGTCAACAACTTCTGCTTATGATGGTATTCGAATGGGAATATCATAGGACTTATTTAATGGCGGGTGTAGAAGTGTTGTTTTTTTGTCTAGCAAGATAAATTGGATTATGTGACTTATCTTCCCAGGCCTATAACGTGATATGTGCAAATAATAGTGCTATTAGATTGTGCCAATGGAATAATTTGTGATGTGGACATTATAATTAGGATATTCTTGTGGACACCTTATTCACCTGTTTGTCAAAGGTATTTATATCTACAAATACAGCGTTCGACACTTACGGGTGTCCGGTAGTCCAAGACTCCTGGAAATGAGACTCGGACTCATTGTTTATTGTGTCAAGGAAGTCCGTCGGACTCTTTCAAAATCATCTTTGAAAAACAAAACAAAAACTTATTCGTTTCGCAAAATCAGAATGTCTGCACAAAGGACATCTTACTCGGAATTGTCATTGTCGAACACTGTCTATAAAAACTTTTAGTTGCATTTGTTGGTGGTCACATTCAAATTATAATACTTTAATATTCACCCTGTACATACTGTAGAAGGAAGTTTTGTCATACCAAGCCATGACCTCATACTTCAACAACTGCTTGAGAACTGTAAGAGTTCTTCTTAACAAGGAAGATTATAGACAGCTGGTCTATTGATAATGAGAAGTGTTCAATCAAACCTAAGTGATGTCGGAAGCATATACAAAACTAGAACAATGCCATCATTGGGACTATGCACTTGAATAAGTATTGTTCGTTTATCCTATGAAAACCGCTGTCTGGTCAACAAGTCTGTTTTCAGGAGATGCATTTTTGTATACTTATTATTGTATTATTATGATGAAAATACTTTTATTGTCAATTTTATGGTGTATGTAAGCAAAAAAAAAAGAAATTCTTTTTACCAGTTTTAGTAAAATGCTTTGGAACGCAAAGGACCACAGTCTATTAACAAAATCGTTGAATAAAACCCCTGTTCACAGTGCTCTGTCATAGCGTACACAGATGTACCTAGCAGAGTCCTTATCAGATCAAATGAGAAGAACTTGCCTACAGTGAGCTTTTGTGATGACATTTTGCCCATTGTTAATCATCGTTCCTGCATTGTCCGTTGTCAAAATGTACATTTTTAACACTATAGAGATTATATTTATTTCCAATATTCACGAAACTTTGTAAGAAGATTGGTATACATGACAATTGGGTAAATTACAAAACTGTGTTCAAAAACTAGGTTACTATGTCAAATTAAATGAAAAGTTTCTGAACATTCCAGAAGTTACATGTTTACCCAATCCTCATGAAACTTGCTCAGAACGCTTTTTTTAATGGTATATCTGCTGAGTTTGAAAACGAGTGCCAGTGGGCTAAGACGTTTTCCTTATGTGGGTGTTAAGAAACTTTGTGAACAATCTAAAAGACAAATGTTTTGCCAAATCATGAAACTATCAGAACAATTGTACTCATGATATTTCAACTGAATTCAAAATTGCTTCTGTCTGTTCCAAAATACGAATTAAGGCGAAAGTAGTTTAGGGAGGTATTATATAGAATTCATTCTTGATGATCGTTCGGTTCGTTCGAAGTTTTAAAAAGATTTTTGAAATAATCCCCTGGGGTGATTACTTGCTTTATATGTATGGAGCAAACACTTCTTGTCATCGGCCACTACCTCATCAGCCAGGTCCTTGTCATCAGCCAGGTCCTTGTCATCAGCCACTACCCTGTTATCAGCCATGCTCTTCTCTCCAGCCACTCCCTTGTCATCAGCCACCTTCTTGTCATCAGCCACTACCTCATCAGCCAGGTCCTTGTCATCAGCCACTACCTTGTCATCAGCCAGGTCCTTGTCATCAGCCACTACATTGTCATCAGCCAGGCTCTTGTCATCAGCCACTACATTGTCATCAGCCAGGTCCTTGTCATCAGCCAGGTCCTTGTCATCAGCCAGGTCCTTGTCATCAGCCACTCCCTTGTCATCAGCCAGGTCCTTGTCATCAGCGTAATAA
>VMBQ01005849.1:0-25348 GCA_007657795.1 Dreissena rostriformis | reverse complement strand
AGCTCCAGATAAGGATTTGGTCTAAAGGGTATTTTACCCCCTGACATTATTATTAAAGCGTATTTTACTCCTTTGTTTCAGCGATAAAGGGTATTTAGGAATATTGAGGGGTATTTTCCATTTCCATTCAGAACTGACATAGTAAATTGCGTATTTAATTTTAATCAAGAAATACCATTATTTGTTATGAATAAATGCAAATGCATTTTTTTTAAATGATGATGTGAACAGACTTTCTTTAAAATATTCCCACAGGAGCCGCTGGTCGCTTAAAACGTCCCTTTTTTGATTCACAAATATGATGGGCCGCCATTTTGATTTCAAGCTCATTTTGATTGACTTACTTTTGAATCAAAGGTTAACTTACACTAAAAACTCAACTGGATTGTTGGTTAAACCGGCTATGCACTTTAATCGATAAAAAATACGTACCAAGATTTGTATTGCGTAATGTTACGTACTGGCCCGATTTTTACAAATACGCAGATACGCATCTTATCTGGAGCTCTGATCATATCGCATTCTGTACACTAGTATATTTATAATATAAATAACAGTGTTGCGTTAGAAGTGCCTTTGAGTATATAAATTTTATATACGCAAAGACACTTCTAACGCAACACTTTTATAATTATAATCCAGGGTTAGGAGCGGTGACTATATGCTCGCTCCTTCGAAAATTATACCAGGCATTACAGATTGTCCATATATTTCGATATAAATATTTGCGATACTAAATTTAACTAAACCTATGGTTTACAAACATCAAAATGGCATTTAAGTACAAAAGTTTAAAGATAAAACACGTTACATATAGCATAGATAAATTGAACACAACATTCGAACTTATATCTAACTTACAAATATCAGAAGGCCATTAACGTGCTCATGTTTATCAAACATATTTAATATGTACACGTTCTATTAAATATATCCGAGACCTACGAAGAACTAACGTCTATTTCTGCGACGCGGCCTGGTGCATAGGAATCCTTCTTTTGTCGCCTGTACGAGTACGTAATTTTACACATCGTGTCGTACCATGTCGAGCATCTCGCTGCATTGAATCCCTGCTATGTGAAGGTCTACTGCAAGTTTCGCACTCAGCGGCATAATCACGACATTTGCGTACGCCGGGTAGCCTCCTTGGCTTACGAAATACCTTCCCACTGGGGCAAGCTAGAATAAGTTGCGCGTCTCTTGATTCATTGCTATATCGTACATTTTTTCTTTATTGAAATATTGATAGATGTGTAAGTACGTCTGTTTGCTTCATCGCTTTAAATTAGAATAATAATTATAATATACTAAAGTAAATAATAAATCGGATACATTATATGATTTTTTATTTATAACATATGAGTATAATTATAAATCAATAAATCGCCGCGGATTATAAATCAATCGGATACTATACACAGTATAGTGTGTGAACAGACATATCTGGACAATTTATCTATATGATTCATGAAGCGTGTTACAACTTGTCTACATAATGTCCATTATTTAAAGTCATAAATAATTATTTTTCGACGAAGCTTTTTAACCCAGCTTTTCACCTTAAATGACCTTTACATAACGCCAGCAGACCCGAATGAATACATTCGACTATTTCATTGGCTGATTGGAGAGAAATCCCCCAGAACTTTGGCCACATCACTCCGTCGGTGTATGTCGTATTGGATGTAACACTGTTCAGTGTAAGGAATTCCGGACTACTCTCTGTATGTTCAAACGACACATAGACACAACTTTTTGCCCAGTTACAATTACTCGTTAAAATCATCTCGCAGAACTTCAGGGTCAGTACTCAATCGTGTTACATCGACTATCTCCGGAATCCTTCGCAAGATAGGTTTATGCAATAAATCGTCTGCTGAAGCAGAGTCGACCAGTACTCGGTCACTAAATAGTCAGGGGAAGACATAATGGACTATCGAAAAACGTTGATAACACAGTATTGCTTTCACGATGAGAAAACTAACACTACCGAAATAGTATAGTGTCATGATAACAGGCAAATCTGACCGAAACGCCATAAGACCCATTTTCGCATTACGCGCCTAAGAAAGTGTGATTTGAATGTGTCTAAAGAAAACTGCGTTTTAATCAAATATAATATGATACAATGCATATATAGTGTAGTTCAGATAGTATTTAACTATATCTGTATATACATTTGTTTACAGTTTTTTAAATTCTTATTTCTGTTACCATGCAATATATGCAGATGCTTTTTCCTTTCATCTTTATGTATTTATAGAAACGCTAGCGTTCAACTGCTAATAAATTACGTCAGTTTGTCCAACAACCGCTTTTGCAGTCCTACAGTTACGTTTAACGAGAATATAAACTTTGTAATCAATCAGTTACGAAAGATGATGCGTAATCTATTCATATAACAACGATCATTCATCAAATCAGTCTTGGTCTAATCATAAGCACGGATAGACAATGGAAATCAAGCGTGAAATGAAACAAGCATTTGCATTGGTTCAACGTTTTCAATTTTCGTCGTCGCGTAGCATGAACATGTATAAACTTGCAAAATATTTTTTCACTGGGAAATGTATCAACTTATATACAGTTCAAATTCTTCTGACTTCAATCTATAAATTAAAACAAATATACAACTTAAACGTGTGGGTACGGGTGGGGTAGATATTAGAAACGATCTACCAAGCAAAGACATATTGAACTCTTGTGTAGTATCTGGAGTTATCTGGATTGCGTAACACTCGCAGGATGTGCGCATGGATTACGTTGGATATTAATGTATTTCATGCCTGTGGTAATTCTGTCTTAAAACATGAAATTGGGCATAATTAGTCGTTCGGATCTTAAATTCGTGGATCGGTCTACTCACGAAATCAACGAAAATGTATGTCTCACGAATGCTAATGACTTGCCGAAGTGGCATAAAATTTAGGCGAGTTGCCTAACCCAATGTGTCACAAATTGACTTGTTCAGAAACGCTAAAATTGCCTTTAAAACATAAATCAGGCAAAAGGGCGGGAAGACTTCTTATATATAACGATAATCAACAGTACAACGCAGTGTGAATTTTTACATGCTCTGGTCACGGAGAGAAATGGAGGCAATCGCGATGCATCGAAAATCTCCGGAAATTCCGAAAGATAGATGATTTATGGAATTAATCGTCTGCTGATCCAGAGTGCAACGGAGGCACATTGCGCTAAATGAACGTTTGCAACGATTGTCTCTCTAGGGCAATAAATGAGACATTAGTTTTGCTCGTATGCCTTAACGTCTTGTAATTAAGATAAAGTTTTTCGTCCAAAGCACGTATAAATGAGTGTCCGCATGATTGCTTTAAAAATTGTTTAAGGCAAAAAAGTTGTTTGTTTCCACTAACATCTCCAAAAAGAAGGGTAGGTCATTTTCCACTGTAATAACGATGTTAAATTACATAAATCTTCCAAGTTTATTTTCAGCATATCTTTTTGATCTGTAAAAGTTAATTTTGCTATTATAATTAATTTTGATCAAATGACCAAGAGGTTATAAAAACTCAACCTGGAATACCAAAAATAGTGTCGGCGGGTTAAATGGAAACAAAGATTTTTATTTTCAGTATAAACTAAAATGAATACACCTTTATGATATTACGTACAAGTATGTTTCATATTTTTAATAGCACGAATGCCTCTTGAATTTGAATCTTATAGCCAGGGTGTGATTTAAGAACCACGTCAGGGGAGGAAAATGCCCTACCCCACCTTACAGTGTTAAACTAAACTCGTCATTTGTATACAGATCCAGCAACGTTAACAACAGTTTGTAAAATAAGTTTAACATTGAAAGGGAGGAAATCAGCTGAAGGGAGGAGAAATCACACGCGTGTTTAATACTATCAGACTCAGTGAAACCACGGATGGATCTGTCATTTGCATTGTCCGACGATGTTGGAATATTTTCAGACATTTGGTCAATATATCTGAAACAAAATATCGTGTCTCATCTCGTCGTCGCCTATGGTCCGCTCTGGTATATAGGCCGCCGACCAGCTTCCTCCAGGCGCCTCCGTTATGTGCGAGTCTCTCCAGCTGTCCCCACAGTCGTGCCCATCTGTTCGGTATCTGCATCCAGGTCTCGACGCCAGTTGTTTCTAGGCCGCCCTCTCTTCCCCTTTCCTTGGGGGTTTACATTGTGACGGCCAATACCCAAATGTTTGTCAGACATTGTGACTTTCTTTGTCAGATTTGTTTGACTGTCTGACAGGTTTCGCAGAGTCTGCCTTAAGTACTGTTTGTGACCTTAAAAGGGACCTTTTCACGTTTTGGTAAAATTGAAAAAAAAAATGTTTCAGATTCGTAAATTTTCGTTGTAGTTATGATATTTGCGAGGAAACGGTAATACTAAATATTTACCATGCTCTAAAATATCCATTTTATGCATCTTTTGACGATTTAAAATCCTGAAAATTATAAAGCGTTGCAACGCGAAACGATTGAATAATTTGTAGAGTTCTGTTGTTATCGTTATATTTTGTGACACTACGAGGACACTATAAAGTATAAAATACACCACTCACTCAATGAGCATGGATGGCCGAGTGGTTTAAGCGAAAGACTTTTCTCCAGGGGTCAGTTATTCGAGCCCAGTTGAGGATTACTTTTTTCTTTCTTTCATTTTATTCTTTTTTTTTACTGGAGCTATTTTGTTCAAATGTTTACATTTATCAATTTTAAGCATTTAACGACAAATTTCAATACATGCCAAAACCTGTGTAAAGGTCACTTTAATATTTTTCTAAATAAATATACGATGCCCCGCCCCCCGCTTCGTTATGGGAAAATAACAAAACTTCATACATGTATGTATTTTTTATAGTAGTTGTGTTGTTTTGGCGGTAAATATAAGTGGCCACGCAGTCAGTGGCATAATTATTACAATGTTCGCGAATAAATATGCACATCCTCATCGCTTTGTCCTCATACATTCAATATCGCCATCTCGTCCTCTCTAACAATTCAATACGTCGAGAGAAATTAATATCACGGTGCTTTGTTTCCGATATTTATCAGTATCGATTCAATTCGTCTTCTTTGTGGTTATTTTTAAACGGGTCTCATATAACTATCTTCTTTTAATTAGCAAACACGGAGACATAGGACGCAACTAAAGGCAGCATCACAGATCTGACCGTTGAATTTATCTACACTTGTTCATGTGACTCGTGTTGATAATAATAGATAAATGAAATTATTATCATTTGGAAAATATGGTATTTTGCTTGGTATTGTGCGTGTTATTTAGCAAAGACAGTACGGTAATGATTTAGCGCGAAAAATGCAAGGGTTTCTCGTTTTATCATTTATATGCGTTGTAAATCTTTTGACATGCTCTGGTCACGGAGAGCAACGGAGGCAATCGCGATACATCGACTATCTCCGGAAACTCCGAAAGAAAGATTGATTATCGTCTGCAGATCCAGAGTGCAACGGAGGCACATCACGATAAATGAACGTTGCAGCGATTGTCTCTGTAGGGCAATAAATGAGATCTCAGTTTTGCTCGTTTGCTAAACGTCTTGTAATTTCAATAAAGGTTTTCGTCCAAAGCACATGAAAGCAGTGTCCGCATGAGTGCTTGAAAAATTGTTTAAGGCACAGAAGTTGTTTGTTTACACTAACATCTCCAAAAAGAAGGATAGGTTGTTCGGCAAATCTTTCTTATTTACTTTTGATAACTATATACTCAAGTCATTTCCCACTGTAATAACGATGTTAACTTCCATACCGGTAAATCTTCCAAAATTATTTTCAACATATCTTTTTTATCTTTAAAAGTTAATTTTGCAATTATAATAAATTTTAATCAAATGACGAAAATACGATACAAACTCAACCTGGAATACCAAAAATAGTGTCGGTCGGGTTAATGGAAACAAATATTTTTATTTTAAACCCAAGTATAAACTTAAATATATAAACCTATATGGTATTACATACAAGTATGTTTCTTATTTGTAATAGCACGAATTCATCTTGAATTTGAATCTTATTGAATCTCATAGCATATGTGTTGATTTACAAACTACGCGTGTTGCATGCTATCAGATTCCGTGAAACCTCGGAAGGATCTGTCAGACGGATTGTGCGTTGAGGTTGGAATATGTTCAATGTTCGCGTATAAATATGCACATCTTCTTCCCTTTGTCCTCAAACATTCTATATCGATATCTCGTCCTCTCTAACAATTCAATACGTCGAGAGAAATTAATTTCACGGTGCTTTGTTTCCGATAAAACGTATCAGTATCGATTCATTTCGTCTTCTTTGTGTTTATTTTTAAACGGGCATCATATAATTATCTTCTATTAATAAGTAAAGACGGAGAAATAAGACATTACTAAAGGCAGCATCAAAGACCTGGCGGTCGACTTTACCTGTACTTGTCCGTGTGACGCGTATACAAGACAATTGATGAAAGATATGAGCCTCGTTTTGGAAAAACGGGGCTTAATGCATGTGCCTAAAGAATCGTAACAGATTTGCCTGTGCAGTGCGCACATGCTTATCAGGGACGAAAATTTCCGCCTAGAGGATTTTTGTTAAGATACTTCCATTAAAAGAAAAATTCCGTAAACACGGACAGTGTCTTCCCTGATTAGCCTGTGCGGACTGCACTTTCACTTGCACGATACTTTCCGCTCATGCATTAACTTCCGTTTACCCATTGCGAGGCTCATATTCTATGGTAGACCAACAAACAGTGCAGTGAACCCTTATCAGTGGTGATAAATACACAGATGCAAAGGAAACAGGGTAGTACACGTTTGGTAAGTCATCTGAGAGACGATTATAGATAAAAGATGTCTTGTGATCATACAATACACTGACGTTTAAAGGAAGACTCTTCTTTTGACGAAAATCCAGTTAAGGCGGAAAGTGTCGTCCCTGATTAGGCTAATCTGGTACGATACTTTACGCACATGCATTTAGCCCAGTTTTCTCAGAGCGTGATTCACTGAGTGGATATCCAAGGGGCGAAACATTCTTCAAACTAGGCCTTTTATGTAATTGATGGGATATTAGGGGCTGAATAATCATTAACTGAATTTCTTGAGTGAAGAGCATTTTAGTTATTTTAAAGAAAATGGTCACCCATCCAAAATGCAAACAAAATTTGTGATCGAGTTACTTAATAAACATGTTTTCAATGTTTAGTAGCAATAGCCTTGATCCACACCACCGAGCGCATTTCAAATGCAATCGGGTTAGGGTTGGGGTTATGTCACAGGTAAAGCATTATTTACCGGAAAGCGTAGCCATGTTTGTTAAAGTTCATTAAAAAAAGTTAATCTAATTTACAGGTACTTAAGCGTACTGTGTCCGGTCCCATTCCACGTTTTCATGATATGTTTAATATTATTCAATATCCATTTACATGTTTTGCGACAAGTAAGTAATAGACAAACGAGGTACCGAAACATATGTAATCAATGTTATAAGGGAGCGAACTACGCAGATGTTGACATGTACTGTTCTTATTGTTTTACCTCCCTTGATACATGGACCAAACAATGTGAATATTATAAATCTTAAAAGGAATAATAGTAAAATATATTTTCAGTAAGTCACAGCATAACGTTATGAAGATATCATTAACAAATAGCATAGTAAACATAATGCGGGATACCAATAATGCCTTTATTGTCATAAATTTTGCCATTAACAGATAACTGCATGAGACAAACATTAATCATAATAATATAAACAGATAATACAAGAGTATACAGATACATAAGGAAATAATTAAACAAGGGACAAAATTGTCACAAAACCAGGTTTTCAATAAAAAAAGTATGATAAAGGGAGACAACTGCAACTCAAAATGTGAATTGCTACTGATTGTTCATCACACCCCCCTTGTTTCAAAATCAATCTATTTTTAGTTGTGGCGACCTTGACCTTGGAGATATCTACGTAATTCATTCGCGCGACACACCGTACATTGATGGTGAACAAATGTGCAAAATGATTATAAAATCTGAAATAAATGACATAGTTATGGCCCGGACAAGCTCATTTATGGCCATTTTTGACCTTTGAACTCAAAGTGTGACCTTGACCTTGGAGATATTGACGTAATTCTTTCGCGCGACACACCGTCCAATGATGAAGAACAAATGTGCCAAATGATTTTAAAATCTGACAATGAACAACATAGTTATGGCCCGGACAAGCTTGTTCCGCCCACCCGCCAGCCCGCCCGCATTCGCCAATCTAATAACCAGTTTTTTCCTTCGGAAACAATATTATAGATAACATTGAAACTCCAGAAACTACATCAGGAGAAAAATTCTTGTTCTTTTTGTAGAACATATCACCAACCATTCAAAAACAATTGTTTTTGAGCAGATGGCTACACTTCACTAATTCCCCATAACTGTGCGCTTTTTTTCCTAATTTAGGAAAATAAATTTCTTCAACAGTACTTTCTCTCTCTGTGTGTGGAATTTTAATACAGTTCCTTGTCAAACCACTTGTTTGGGTTCCGAGGGATGATGCAATATACATGAAACGGTTAGGATCACAGGGGCCTTTTAACCTGTGCCTCAAGTACTAATAATGCTGCAGCTTTTATTTCTACTACAACTTCTTCTACTAATTTTGTTGCTAAATCTACTGGCTGTTTTAAACTACTATGGCTACTGACTACTGCTTATACTCCTTTTACTACCAATACTTCTGCTACTGCTTTGCTACTACTCCTACTACCACTATTACTACTAAACAATGAGGAAACAGACTCAGAATTATGTTTCAAACAAGGCTTGTCACCATAGGATGACAAATGCCCCCTTTTTCCAAATTTTTTTGTAAACCTAAACGCAAAGTGTTTCCACATTTTTCGAAACCTTAACGCAAAGTGACAGAATTTCAGACGGACAGACAGACGGATGGACAGACGGACAGTGCGATCACTATATGCCCACCTTCGGGGGCATAAAAATGTAGAAAATAATCTTAGAAAATTTGAGAGATGAATGGTCTTACACTTATTACTTAGGCCTACAACTTTGATAGAAACACAACTTTACTGAGACAATGGCGAAACACGTGTTTGTTCATTCACTGAACTTATAGTTAATATAACGACTGAATGTGTGTTTTAGGTTGAAGGTCAATATTGAAATTGTTTTGAGATGCCATTATTTACAAATGGCTATAAATAAGCCTACAGTGTGCAGGCCAACCAGGAGGCAACAGGTTGCTTAATCACGCTCAATAAGGTTGGAAAGAGTTTCTAACTGAAAATAAAGCAACAGCAGATCAATTCATCAAGACTTTGAGCGTAATAGCATGGACGTTTTAATAAATTATTATATAATGTCTTTGAGTTTACAAGTAGAAACAACTGCTGGACTATAATGTGTCGTGTTCTGAGAAAACTGGGCATAATGCTTGTGCATAAATTGTCATCCCAGATTAGCCTGTGCAGTCCACACAGGCTAATCAGGGACGACAATTTCCGCTTTTATGGAATTTTTCGTTTAAATGATGTCTCTTCTTAGCGAAAATCCAGTTTAGGTGGAAAGTGTCGTCCCGGATTAGCCTGTGCGGACTGCACAGGCTAATCTGGAACGACACTTTACGCACATGCATTATGCCCAGTTTTCTCAGAACACGACACATAATGTTGTAAAGCTAGGCTTATAATATCAATACTTGTTAATATGAATAAGAAGGCAGGTCTTGTAAACAGGGATGACACTTTCCGCTGTAATGGCATTTTTCATTTAAAGGAACTAAACGAAAATTCAGTCTAGATGGAAAGTGTCACCCATGATTAGCTTGCGTGGTCTGCACAGGCTAATCAGGGATGACGCTTTCCGCTTTAATGGCATTTTTCATTTAAAGGAAGTCACTTCTAAACGAAAATCCAATCCAGATGTAAAGTGTCATCCATTATTAGCCTGTGCGGACTGCACAGGCTAATCTGGAACACCACTTTGCGCACATGCATTAAGCCCAGTTTTCCCAGAATGAGGCTCATATGATTAAGAAGGCTGGTCTTAAAAACAGTAGAGCTTAAGCACTGCTGCAACATTTGATGATAACTGCATGAAACAAACCTAAATCATGATAATATCAACAGATAATACAAGAATATATGTAATGAAATAATAATCAAACAAGCATTTCAAATAAATACCATTAAAACTATACACAAACATAATTTCTAACATTTATCATTTTGCAATTATGGTTATATTATAAATATCTGTGAGACGTGTTATCATACATTACTCAATGTAACAGTCAAACATAACAGTAAACAATAATGTTTGCTTAAAGTCTTTTACATGTATGTAAAGGTGCACTGTTAATCTTTACTATCCTATATACAAGTGCCTAGATCTTTGGCTTATCATACAGAATAACTAAATTATCACACTACTAGTGTCTACACAAAATTTAAATTGCTTTTGCAATGCATTATTCTAGTTTCCATGAATATATGGCATTCCACATTGTAAAAACTCGCACATTGAGAAACATTTTCAATTTCAATACCGGTAAACAAATAATGCAATAAATAATAAATCGTAATATTTTGAGTCATTTTGGTACAAATGTTATGATGTTTTTACATAGTGCGTGTACACCACTCTTGATGACTAGTAGTTTCATTATTTACCCTTTGCATGCTGGGAAATTTGATGTCTGCTAAAATGTTGTCTGCTGAATTTCTAAAATAAGCATTTACTTCGATTTAAAAAAAAAAGAATACTATCAGAATAGCAAACAGTTTGGATCCTGATGAGACGCCACGTTCTGTGGCGTCTCATCTGGATCCAAACTGTTTGCAAAGGCCTTTAAAATTCGGTTCCGGCACTGAAAGAGTTAACAATTTTAATTGTATTTGCATTTAGAATTAATGTTTCTTTTACCAGAGGGATAAATAAAGAAAGCAATTTATGGCCCCTTACTTAACATAAAAATAGTAGAAAAATAATTATGCATGATTATAAGGTAAAAGAATAGGAAGAATTTACCCCTTAAGAAATACTGGAAAATCATCATTATTTGTGAGATATTACTTTTTCGGTGATTTAGTGGGTTTACTGATACACAAATTCAAGACAAATACATTGGAAAATGACCGATGCAAAATCTCTTTTTTTTCATGCCCACGAATATTAATGATTTTACAGAACTTCTCAAATTGGAAAAAAGATATAGTGGTTATTCAAAATCGACTGTCTGATGATTCATGTCACTTTTAAACTGGGTCGACAGCACAATTAGTGTAAAATAAATAAAAAAAAAATAAAAAACAATCTTAAAAAATTATATCAAAGCTAAACAAATGTAATTATTTCTGTCAAGGCAAAACAATACCAGATTATTCATACATTATACAGAGTATGGTGATGACGAAATGTACAAGTGATTTTCAAGCATGTGTCAGCATTGCTTAAGTATAACCCAATTTACGCAATTTTTTTGAGTCAAAACAGATATCAACACAAAATTTTGATCCATCTACAAAATGGCTAACAAAGAAACAGCACCATTCCAATGGCATGATAGAAATAGCATTGCTTTTAAAGTGTCACCCAATTTATTGAAATATTATAAGTAAAATTTTCAGTCAAAACAGACACTCACAAAAAATTGTGAACCGCTCAACATATAACCTAACAAAAACAATACCATTCCAATGGAATTATAGATGACAAATTATAAATGATACATTGTTAACATGTCTTGTTAAATAGCTTCCTTTTTGTACTCAAGATTATGAAGCCCCCACAATGAACTTCCGTGCATTCTCTACTATATAATTCTATGCATTAACTCTACATGTATACTTAAAATACAAACCCTCAAGATTCAGTTATAAATAACATCAACATAAACATTCTTCACTGTTAGAACGAATTCCACACTTATGTCTTGGTTATATATATAAACATCCTTGGAATAAACACATAAAATGTCTATATTATTTTTACAAATCCCTTGATATAAAACGGTGAGAAGTTATGTCAAACATTCATTTTGTAAATTTGGTATATAGTTTTGTTCGACAAATTGTTACAACAATAGAGTTTCCACATAAACAATTAACATATTATGCCTACAATTTCAAACATAAACGTTCATGATAGTGTTGATTTTCGATCTACAAAGTGGACATTTCCGCCTTTCTCGATTTCTCGTTCTCGCAATATTATTCCCACACTGAACACATAAACACATATGCCTGCATGGCAAAATCAGCACCGATTTGGTTCTGTCCTGACACACAACGCATATTCGACGCTCCTTCTCTGACTCAATCAATCGTTCCACATCTTCAGCTTTCATATCTTTTGGCTTGCATCTAGACGGTGTTACTGACCGTCTCAAATCGTAATGGCTGCCTTCATCCGGTAACTGAATATTGATCTCACTCATTTCGCTATCGCTCTGTACATCGCTTTCATTATCACTGGCGGAATCCACTTCCAGCTCACCGTCTGTCGATATTTCATCCATACTGCCATCTGATGAATCTTCACTAAAGTCAGAAACTACACTATATTCTTCATCGAAATCGTTGTCATCGGTTACTGTCAAATCTATCACATCTTCGTCATCAGAAAATTCGGCCCTTGAGCCATCATCAAAGAAATCATGATCGTTGTCAATGACGATTACGCTTCTTCCGCGCCATCTAGGTACCGGGAATGTTAAACCCTCAGTAGTCAATATCTTGTACATGCTCTTGAGAATGAAGATAGTGAGACACACAACAATAATACCAATATATGCATCTTGAGACAAATTGAGCAGGCATTCTTTGACAAAGTAGCAACATGCATCGTAGCAATAGCGCATGACACTCCTCACCATACCGTCAATGCTATATATAATATCACAAACGACGGAATATAATATGCACAGATTTTCATAAAGAAATGTAGCACCACATTTGAAACCATAACCAACAATTGTAACACCCTCAATAACTGATTGTGTAAATTCCTTGGTTGACGTTACAAACAACTTCCAGGTAACCACACCATTTTCGGCCAATTTGTTCCCGGATATTTTAATTGTTTGAGCAGTCCATATTCCTCCTGTCCACAAGAAGTAAGCGAGGCTTTCTAGTAAACGGAATATTAAATCCAAAACTCCATACAGCAAAAGTACCAGCTTCCACAACAAGTACAGCAATGCAGTCGAGAAATTCAAGAAGTCCAAAAAGAAATCCCTGACACAGACAACCACTGTATAAACAATCATGAACACAAAATTGATAGCAGTTGACAAACATGAAAATAATGTCGTCCCAAATTTGATCAGTTGTAGCATGAACGAGTGGTTAATTTCTAAGACATCTTTTGCGACCTCTTTCGCTGTAGATAATCCATTAGAGATCACCGTGCATATTGTACAGACCCACTGGTAGACTGTCATTTTCAGATTATATTCCTTTCAAACTGATATTCTGAAAAACGACAAAACATATTCAATGCTTACAATCATGTTCTTGCACATGTACGCATGGCAATTAAAGATTATTAGAATATATTATGGCAGAAATGTTATGCTATCTTAGCCTACTCTGTCTCAACAATGGTAAGGCGAAAATCTTCAGATACAGCTCTCCTTCTAGATATAAGATTTTGTGCAGAGAAGATTTTGTGTCGAGTTGATTTTGTGATATCTTTCCTATGAAATGTAACAACCCCAAGCCCCTTGGAACATAAGATGTTTTAAACCAGAGAGACTGTTTAAGGAACCTTAAATAAAAGTAAATCTAACATTTCTTTTCACGAAGTTTTGTATGTTAAAATCTAAGGTAAACATCAATATATTCCGTGCAAATCATACACATGATATTTTCAAAAATTCAAATACATTTTCAATGAAAACTTGCAAGACTTCAGAAATGTAACGAAATTTATACGATAAATTTTCGTGACAGCCATCAGCAAAACTGTAGGAATCCGAATATCGAACAATATCCGAAAAATGTAATTGTTTAGGAATACTAAAATTCTCAAACAACATAAGATTGACTATAGTATGCATGTGTGCACAACTTGAAGCTATATAAACCGAGTTAACAACATACCTAGATATGACATTATCAAGCCTTTGTCGTTGTGGTGACTATTAAATTAGCTGCTACGTCTTTCAGCAGTTGGCAACACCACACTAATTCTACGTTTCGTCATTTCAACAGGCCCCAAGTGGGCAACTTCTTTAACACATCTGAATTAAACAAAACCATGGCATATAATAACCTGAATATTTTGTGATACACAATAAGAAAATAAAAATGATGCTGGGTCTGAGGTTCGCACATGGGACCACTAGACCAAGCAGGCATTTTGGTTATTAAAATTCAAGTTTTTTGCTAAATTATCGCAGAAACGCTGTGTTGTCTGCCTGATTTTGATTGATGATTTTCAATAAAAGAACATATATCTTTAACATGTTTCTAAGTCAGAAGTGTTTTTTGCTTGTTTGAATATAATGCATACATCCATTTTTGACTGTGTGACCATTTTTTTCATTGTCATTTTTCCAAACTACGAACACGTCCCTTTAATATATTTTAGTAAAGTGAACTTACGTAAAAATCAACATCTTTACATTGTATAAGTAATCCAGTATTTTTCTTCTCAAGTCTCTGTGTATAGGCCCCCGATGATGTGATTACAGGTATTCCTCGTATCCCTTAAGGTAGCTCAATGAAGCACGCATAACTCATTGTACTACTTCTATTACTACTACAACTACTTCTAATTATGCTGCTACTACTACTGCTGCTGCGTCTACTTCTGCTTATGCTACTGCTGATGGTGCTGCCGCTACTACTACTATAACCATGCTTCACTTGTTCTAAGGCAAACTGGGACCAACTGAAGGCCGACGTCACAGACATATCAAGACAGGTAGTACGTACAGCTCTATAGTTACAACATCAACGTTCATCATCTCTGAGATACATTCAAATCCAAACTCTCATCAGCTATCCAGTCTAATATACCATCTAAAATGAAATATTGAAATAATTTGGCTCCATGGATCTCCAGAAACATCAAACGTTAGCTTAAACGCAAAGCCAGACTCTACAAAAAGGCAAGGAAATCTAACAATTGGGTTAACTATAGAAAATTCCAAAAGGAAACCAAGAGAGCTATGCACAAAGCTGAATGGACTCGCATTAATAAAGTAATAGAAGAGGGCCACTAAAACAACAACTCAAAACCCTTCTGGAATAACATCAAGTCTAGGAAAGAGTATAACATAGGAACAGCTCCTCTACGAGAGCATGGGCACCTCATCACAGACAGCAAAGGCAAGGCAGAAATACTGATAAAATCAGTTCCAGTCTGTTTCCAAAAGGAAGACACAAACCAGCCAACTCCGCAATTAACGAGCCGGGTAAACGACAACATCCCTCCACTACACATAAGTGAGGATGGTGTACTCAAGCTGCTGAAAAACATCAATGTCCGGAAAGCAGCTGGTCCAGATGAACTACCAAACAGAGCGATAAAAGCCTGTGCTGTATAGGCAACGCCAACCATTGCTACCATCTTTCATAAGTCAGTAGACAAAGGCGAGCTTCCAAATGATTGGAGTCGTAAATATTGCCCCAGTCTTTAAGAATGGAGATCGCCACACACCAGAAATCTACAGACCAGTATCACTCGCCTGCGTGCTTTCCAAGCTATTTGAGCATATTATATGTCGCCATATATTAAACCACCTGGACAAGCACAACGAATTGACAAACCTTAATTGTGGCTTCCGCTCAGGATATTGTTGTGAAACCCAACTTGTTGTCACAGCCCATGACCTGCTCGGATACCATGACCAGAACGAACGGGTTGACACTATTATCCTTGATTTCAGTAAGGCCTTTGACACCGTGCCCCACCAACGCCTTTTGCTGAAGCTTGAAAACTACGGCATCCGCGGTCCATTACTCAACTAGATATCACACTTCCTCACACACCGTGAAATCTGCGTGGTGGTTGAAGGGGAGAAGTCCCGTCACGTTGCTGTAGGATCTGGCGTACCACAAGGCACAGTGTTAGGGCCCCTGCTGTTTGTTTGTCATATTAATTAATGACCTACCAGAAAGGATGAAATCACACAACCGGCTGTTCGCAGACGACTGCCTTCTGTATAGAGTCATCAACTAAATCAAAGACCACCGAATTCTACAAGAAGACCCTGAGAACCTACAAAAATGGGCCCATGACTGGGGAATGCGGTTTAACTCCAAGAAATGTTATCTCCTAATCTCAAAAAACGAAATCTTCATTCTTCTACACCATTGGCAACACAATTCTCAAAAACGAAAAAGAAACCCCATACTTAGGAATAACTTTCTCCAATGACATGAAATGATAAACCCACATCTAAAACATTACAAAACGGACCAACTCTACACTAGGCTTCTACACTGAGACGTAACCTCAGATATATACTGCCCTCAGACCGGATACCAAGCGCTCATTCGCTCTAAACTGGAGTATGGGAGTGTAGTGTGGGACCCATACCAGCAAGGCGACTTAGTCAAGCTAGAGCGAGTCCAACTATCTGCGACTCGCTTTATCACTAGAGAATACAAATCCAGACACGATGGATGTGTATCAGCCATGCAGGACGATCTAAACCTCCCCACACTACAAGAGTGGCGACGCCATCAAAGATTGACGTTCTTGTACAAGGTAGTGGAAGGGCACGTACCAGCTATCAATATCGATCACTATTTGCATCGACTTAGACCGAAACGCACAATTAGGGCTAAGAAATTTGAAGATTACATCCACCAACATACATGTATATATAGTGTTAAAATCAGTAAACAATATTTCTCTAAGTGCTACTTTGCAGTCATTACACACAGACAGTGATAAATTTAAATACTCTTTCTTTCTGCGAACTATCCTTGACTGGAATTTACTCAGTGAAAGCACAGTGAACTCAAAATCTATTGAGTGTTTTAAGGCCGCAATATCGATAAGTGGGACATTTGCCAAGGTCATATTAATTTCAGATCCGTGGTCTAGTGGTAACACACTGGCTTCACAATCCAGAGATCGCTGGTTCGATCCCCCGCTGCACCTAACCTACTTACTCGTCTTTCGCATGAGACGTTAAACCGAGGTGCAGTGTACTAGGTGCTATACACCGGGCACTAAAAGACCCAGGGTCACCTCTGGAACGGGGTGTCTCCTGTATCTTGCACTATCCCCCGTAACCAACTTACATGTCTTTCTGGGGGCGATGGTCATATGGGAGACAATCCCGGTGCACTCGATAAAAAATGAAGAAACACACACATGCGCACTCCCCGTAGAAGCCAAACTTGGCCACTTCGACGTATTCATTCAGATTCAGATTATTACTACTACCACTTCTACTACAACTACACCTACTATTACTACAACTCCATGTATTGCTACTTATTCTACTGCTTCTGCTGCTTCTACGTCATTACGTATTATAATATAAGTAAGGAAACGGACTAATTTTGTTGATAAAACATAGTGGAAAATAACCTTGGACAAATTGAGAAGAGACAACAACAACGGAGAGGCGACTAATTTTTTTATGGTTTTCTAATTCGATTGAAATGCATCTTAACTGCGAAAATGTCGAAACGTGTCTTAATTCATTCACTGGACTAGTATTTAATGCTGCTATCGCTGTGGATCTATGGTCATAATCGTATAGGCTGAAAATACAATATTAACCTAGTTTAGTACCGTTGTTTACAAACACGACATGAGTCATGACACATGGTTATAAATAGGCCTACAATGTGCAGGCAAATCACAAAGCAACACGTTGCTTAAAGACAGTAATATTCAAAGTGTTGAATATAACAGCAGCAGATTAATATATGAAGACTTAGAATAATTGGATGGACGTTTTCATTTATATTTAATTATTATTATATAATGTCTGCGAGTTTACAAGTAGAAACACGTGCTGGACAGTCAGTAGTGATAAAAGTGTTGTAAAGCACTAATGATTTAAATGATCATCAATATGAATAAGAAGCCACTGATGCACTGTTGCAACATTTGATGAATGTCATCATTTTTGGACAGTTCTAAGTTACAATTAACCTGAATTAAGTTAATCGCCAAAATGATTGTGTTCCTGGTGTGTTCGTTTTTGCTGTTGTCAATATGTACGACATTGCTTTCATTGTCATTTTTCCTTATTCCTGGATTTCTATACAATTTCTGCACGTTTATGGTGTTTGCCATCGAGTTCATGATTCACCTTCTCACATTTGGATGTGAACTGCTGATCTTTGTTGGAAGTGCCCTACTAGACATATTTGAAGGGTTAGCTCGCGGGGGTCAAGGCATGGCCCCTTACATTCATCATGCAACTCTTGATGCGGTGGAAACTGGGTCCAATCTGGTACAGAATTTCGCCCATATTGTGCAAAACGTCGTCTCTAACTATGGGGGGTATTTCATTGCGGGAATCCTCATTGCGACATGGGCGGGATTTTTGGCATTTTGGGCTAATCTTCTTGGAAATCAACAGACACATGCTGAGCAAGGAGCGGATGACATCCATGACGTTCCACATGTACACCCGGCTGATGCTGGTAATGAGCATGTGCGGGATGGGCCACGTAACAGACTTTATCCAAACTTACGCGAACTTGTCGGAGACCGCCAATATGAACAAAATGCTGACAACGACGATACTTATATTGCGGGCGGAAGAGTATTACAGAATGCTGATCAAAATCGTCCTCTCAATGACAGGCCGCAGGTTGCTAGGGTAGATGGTGGTGCAAGAAGAAATGGAAGTGTTCGGAATAGTGCTGTTGGTGATATTAACCATGCGGGTTTTGATCACGAGGATGACAGATTGTGTGTGGTTTGTCTGGACCGTGCGCGAGCTGCTGCAGTGTTCCCGTGTGGACATACGCACATGTGTGAACTGTGCACGAGAAATGTGATGCTTGAACGGGCCCGGTGTCCAATTTGTCAGCAGCGAATAATGGAGTATCGACCGGTGTTTTTGTAATATAAACAATAATATGCAGTTACTGTATATGTGTTCACAATATGTGTACATCAGAAATGTCTTTCAAACATAACTCATATAATTCAAGAAAAGAATGTGCTTGCGTTTTGGGGATTTTAAAAACTTATTTCATAAATTGCACTATATTATTACATTTTATCTCAGATTTGTTGTAAGCTTCTTTGTTATTGTTGTTGTTTTATCAAATAGATAATAAAATAGTACTGGTATACATTTATGCGTGTGAATGAAACATATTCCATGCACCAGTAAAATTTCACAACTGGTAAAATTCTTTTGATACAAATGAGAAAAAAAGTACATATTGTGTAGAGTTGTCATTTGTTTTTAATATATATTTTACATATATAGTCATACACTCCTACTGTGATCACCATTTTATCAACTTTTGACTGACTTCTCATGATAATATCTTTAACAAGCATACCCAAATTTAAAAAAAAAACATTTAATAGAAATGATTATTTGTTGCAATATGCCTTTCAAAAACCTAAAGCATCCGAATACACACAATAACAATTCTAAACCTAATGAATGTTTACTGTAATAGAAAATGTGTATAAGATAAATATGGATGCCCAAAACATTAGTTTATTAGCAAATATAATATATGGCATGTGTGTATTATGAGGTCCTTTAGCGCCTGAGGCTGCATTATGTGAGGACCCAGAGTGTGTCCAAGTTCTTCTACGTAATTAACTATTTGACTTGTGAGGTTTGGAATGAACTTTGAATTATAGCTGCAGTATCCAGTTATTTGTTGTTGTTTTGTTGTACTGAAAAATATTTTTAATTTTGCTGTGGTCTTGTGTTGTGGGTGGGGGGGGGTCGGAGTACCCGGAGGAAACCCCACTTGTCTGGTAAGGGGGACCACCAACCAAAGTTACCAAACTCACATACTTCCGAGAACGTTGAAAATATATAAACATGCCTTCAGAGCAAAAATAATCTTCGCCAAAATGCGTTTTCCCGCTGTATGGTAGTTTTCCCGTTGTGTAGTCCTGAGTTTTCCCGGTGTCACAGAGCTTAGTCTGCCTACTACTTCTTCTACTACCACTACAACTTCTACTACTGCTGCTGTTACTACTAATGCTATACTGCTGCTGCTACTACTACTGCTGCTGCTGTTATTACAAATGTTACTACTACTGCTACTACTACTTCAACTACTAGTACTACTACTACTGCTGCTACTGCTACTTCGACTGATGCTACTACTACTGCTGCTGCTACTACTACTACTACTGCTACTACTACTACAACTGCTGCTACTACTTCTTCTATTTACTACTGCTTCTACTGCTGCTACTACAACTAATATTACATCGTCGGACACCCCCGGTCTATTCATTACGTTACTCTCCATTCTTAAATGATGTATGAGCGGAGCGTAATCAGCAGCCGTGGGTATCCGACGATGCTAATATTACTGCTGATGTTGGTGTTGCTGCTGCGACTACTATTAACACTACTGCTACTGCTGCTACTACTACTACTATAACTACTTCTACTACTACCACTACTACTACTTCTTCTACTACTACTACTGCTACTGCTGCTACTACGACTACTACCACTACTACGACTACCACGACTACTACGACAACTACGACTACGACTACGACGTCATTCTCTTGCACGACGGTGTGGTAGAGCATTAAGAAACAACTGCTGGGAGATTGACACTTCGTATTATACTCTGAGGAAACGGGCTAATTATGTTGATAAAACATGGTGGCAAATAACCTTGGACAAGTTGAGATAAACGCGAGTGATCTTTCGCCATGTTTCGCGTAATTGCAAGTCGTTTAGATTTCTAACTTCGAATGGAACGCATTTTAAGTGCGAAAATGGTGAAAAGTATCTCAATGCATTCGCTGGACTAGGATGCAACTTTCGCCGCGCTGGATCTCTGGTGATAATCGTATTGGCTGAAGCTCAGCTACATAGTTTTGAACACAGGTGTTGGGCGCGTGGCCAAGTCACTTTAACACTATCAATTTGTCATAAAACAACATTTTTTATCAATTTGTTTTCTGATGTAATATATATAGATATATATTATATCAGAAAAAAAATGTTGTTTTATGACAAAGCGATAGTGTTAAAGTGACTTTGCCACGCGCCCAACACCTGTGGTTTTGAAGTGCTGTTGTGTACAACATTTTACATGGTTATTTACAGGCTTGCAGTGAGCATGTTATGCAAAATGCAACACGGTGACTGATGTTGTAAACGTGTTTAATGTTGCAGCAACAGATGTTTTCATAATGACTTGGAGCATTATTGGATGGACGTTTTGATTTTTCATTTATTATAACATACTGCCTGCAAGTTTACAAGTAGGTGATGTCAACCGTACAGTCTATCAAGACTCCTGACCTTTACCGGAAAAAGAAGAAGAAGTGCTGGACAGTAGTGTTATAGAGCTAGGCTTATAGTATACATGTCTGATAATATGAATTCGAAAGCTCTGATGCAACATTTGATGAATATAGATCATCATTTTTCGACAGTTCTAAGTTGGAATTATGTGAATCGTCACGATGGTTGGGTTCCAGGTGTATTTGGTTTTGCTGTTGGCAATATGTACGACATTACTTTTATTTGCAGTTTTCCATTATCCTGGATTTCTATACAATTTCTGCAAATGTGTGGTGAATGCCACCAAGTTCTTGATTCCCATGATCTATTTTGGATGTTTAGTGCTCGTCTTTGTTGGAAGTGTCCTATTAAAAATAATTGAAGGTTTGGCTCGTGGGTGTCAATGTATGGCCCCTTACGTTCACCGTGCAGCTCTGTATGTGGGGAGAAAAGGCGCCAATCTTACAAAGAATTTCGTGCATTTCGTGCAACACGTTGTCACGAAGAACGGAGGATATTTCATTGCGGCGTGGATAGGATTCCTGGCATTTTTGGCTTATCTTCTTTGAAATCATCACACTCGTGCTGAACAAGAACAAGAACCGGAAGACGAAGTTCAACGCGAACACGCGGCTGTCGCTCGCAATAAGTATTTCCATCGCGATTACGTTTATAGACATTTTCCACATGTACGCGAACTAGTCGGAGACCGCGATTATCACGAAGTTGTTGAAGACGACTTATGGTGTAAATTAATGCGTGCATTCTTGAGGGTCCTGAATCCGCAAGACGGTATAATATTCAATTGCATACTGACGGACAGCAAGTTGCTAGGGTAGATGGTGGTGCTACAAGAAATAGAAGTATTCGTTATGGTATTGTTGGTGATGTTAACCATGCTGATTTTGATCACGAGGACGATCAATTGTGCGTGGTTTGTGTGGACCGTGCGCGAGCGACAGCAGTGTTTCCGTGCGGACATACGCACATGTGCGAACTGTGCACGAGAAATGTGATGCTTGAACGGGCCCGGTGTCCAATCTGTCAGCAGCGAATAATGGAGTATCGAACGGTGTTTTTGTAATATAAACTATACTATGCAGTATATGTGTACACGTGCATATCAAATACAATGTATAATCAGAAATGTCTGTCAAACATAACTAAAATAATTCAAATTGGCATTAGCATGCGTTAGGGAAAACAATATATATATTGCATACATTTCTTTATATTTTACATTTTATCACAGATTGTTGATAGCTTGTTTGTTATTATTGTTGTTTTACCAAAATAGATCTTTAAATGTGTTTACTGAAGTTGTATGCGTGTTTCGAACGCATTATGAATAAAACGTATTTAATACATGCATCAATAAAATTTCACTTGTATAGTATATATATATTAATTAAAAGAAACGGCGATGATAATAACTTAAATCTAGTTTAGAATAACGCTGTTCAACTACAAAAATGACAACATGTACAATTACTCTATACAACAGTCTTTTAAGAAATAAATAAAGTATAAATTGTGCTAAGTGTTAATTTGTCTATGATATACATTTTCACCCCCTGTAATCCAAACTGAGTTGGATAATTCAAACTGAAGAAAAAATGTTGGCCGAAACTGAAACTGAAACTGAAAGGTAGTTGATTATTTTATCATTTTTGATAATTTAGTAACTATAAGGACGTAATTGTTCTACACATGTGATAATGAATGTCTGAAGCACACATGCGTTTTGAGTTTTGCAACGATTTAATAGTTTTCTAGTAAAAAAACGATAAATTTGTCTTCGGAAAATGCTAATTTTCATTAAATGCGACCTATGTGTTAAATTATTTACACGTTAATTGACAAAAGAGCGAACGAAACTGTAACAGAGATATGCCAAATTATATCATGAATGTCCTTTAAAATTTTACTTTTAACACCTAGTGTGTTTCTGTGTTAAAATCATGTGTTTGCAGGACGGGTATAAAAGTTTATGGATAAATCCAAACTGATATGAACATTTCTGTGGATAATAACCAAACTCAAAATAGTCTGGAATTATCCATACACTAGTTAGGTCATTATCCAATTTGTATATTCTTGTCCCAAACAAATACGAATATATTGCGTTTTCGAGCATTTACGCCAATCAAATTTTGTACATACATATATGAAAGGTTAATACATAAGTCCAAGCATTAAAACATTAAAAACATTCGATTATACTTGTTTTTGGCCTAAAACTTTCGACAATTTCATTTACTTTTTTTCCAGATTTTCAAACATGTTCATGTTATTTTGACGTAATTGTTTTTAATTGTTATGAGTTTATAAGCGCATTGTATCCGACAAATAACATTTTATAAAAAATAAACGTTTATTATGTCACCACTTACCTTAAATACACGTGTTCTTAGAAATAAATGACTGGAGTCTTTATTTATGTCGCCTTTTTTTCTTCAGTTTGAATTATCCTACTCAGTTTGGATTATCGACGTACAGGGGTGATTTTACAAATACATGGATACTGTGATCACCATTTTGATTTAATCAAATTTGACTGAAAACTCACGACGAAACCTTGTTGGCACGAGCCAATAATAGCAGGCTCTTTCTCTCATTTTCCATACGGCGACGTCTAGCAGACTCTTGCGTGTTCTAACATGCGCCGTTGTTCTTAACGGAGATGTTTTCCGGAAATAAGACGTTGACTTTTTTTATGCCCCCTTCTTCGAAGAAGAGAGGTCTATTGTTTTTGGCCTGTCATTCTGTCCCAAAACTTTAACATTGGTCATAACTTTTGCAATATTGAAGATAGCAACTTGATATTTGGTTATGTGTATCTCATGGACCTGCACATTTTGAGTGGTAAAGATCAAGGTCAATGTTATCCTTCAAGGTCAAAGGTCAAATATATGGGTCAAAATCGCTCAAAAGGGGGCCTAGTGTTTCTCAAAGTCATCAGCGCTAACAAGCCGTAAAACTGCCTGTAACTTATAACCCAGGTTTTGCTTCTAAAAAGAAAATAAAGAACTTGTCTCGTCACGTTAAGTGAAGAACTAATCCGGTATACTACACGTTAGTATTAAATTTGTTCACGTGATGCATTATCGTAAATTATTAAGCAATATGCCACTCTTGCAATTTTGATAGTATTAAGAAAAATATGGCGTAAATGCACAGGTATAAATTTTCACTCCCAGTTCAATGCATAATATTACCAGTTTCATCGATTTTGATCGATAGCGGCCGCTAGCTAGGCTGCAACGTTAGTTGGACTTGACACCAGGCACTCTATACGTTAGACATTTAGTGTTGGGGGATACGTATGGGCCATGGGGTCACACTCTCCCTACAATCCATTCGGCAAAAAAGGTGGGCATATAGTGATCGCACTGTCCGTCTTTTTTTTTGCAATATTGACCATAGCAACTTGATATTTGGCATGCATGTGTATCTCATGGAGCTGCACATTTTGAGTGGTAAACGGTCAAGGTCATCCTTCAAGGTCAAAGGTCAAAAAATCAAATCGGCGCAGTAGGGGGCATTGTGTTTCTGACAAACTCATATCTTGTTGTTTTTTTTTTAATCATTTTTAACCCCCTCCCTCCGCTGTCACAAACTGGCACAAATCTCGGACCCCACCCACTAAAGTACATCACACGTTCGAACTTTTTTTTCAATTACAACCTAGCTAATTAAAATTTAATCTAAAACACACTTCACTAAACATTAACATTAAACTGTATTAAAATATTTAATGTCCACTTAATTAAAAGAATTATCACATTATTAAAATGACTAGAAAATTGAAAATGAAAAAAAAATACAAAAGTAGACTTAACAATTATACAATACTCAACATAGAAAAAATAATACTTCCGGCTTGACGAAAGCCAGGCTATACATAAAA
>VMBQ01005848.1:36977-60151 GCA_007657795.1 Dreissena rostriformis | reverse complement strand
AGGGGTCGGGGTTGGATTAAACAAATTCTTTAAGCATGCACATGCGTCTGATTAGAACTTTGTTTGGACAAAAGAAGATTTGTTACGTTTTATGTTCATATTGGAAATATAAATATGAAATATTATTAATGCAATTGACTGAATAAAAGCACTACCATACGTGAAAGTTCGAATGTCTTTACTTTTATCTGACCGATATTATGTTTGAATGTGTAAAATAAATTATTAATAAATAAAAACACTTTTGCCTTGTAAGACAGAATACACATATTAAAGATAACACACTTGATATATAACTATTGGGGCGTATGTAATAATTGATTGACAATTGTTTGAAGATTTAGCATAATGAAATTTTTTAAACATATTGCCATAGATTCAAAAGAACATGTATACATAATACACATAAACATGAAATAACACTAATTGCNTTAAAGATAACACAATTGATATATAACTACTGGGGCGTATGTTATAATTGATTGACAATTGTTTGAAGATTTAGCATAATGAATTTTTTTAAACAAGTTGCCATAGATTCAAAAGAAAATGTATACATAATACACATAAACATGTAATAACACTAATTGCTAAAAATATGTAAAATATCGCATCGCCTGTGGATAATAATTAATTGAAAATTATAAAGAGTTTGTAACAATGTTCACCGATTATTTGGAGAAAATAAAAGCTTGTAGTATTTCTAACATTGCGTTTAAATTACGCTCTATATGTTTAATCCTTGCATGGCCGATATGTTGCGCGATAGATTATATTCGCAAAAACGGGCTCGAATCCAAAAAATAACCGTTTTTTCTTGATATTAACAAGTTAAGAGTATTGTAAATATTTTGTTTAACAGGTAATGTTAATGTTATGCTTAATGTTATGTAAAAACTACGAATATATCTGAACATGTCACTGTGAGATAAAAAGTGTCAACACATTATAGAGTTAACGTACTCTTCATATAAAAAGCATTACTAGTTTATTTAATAAGTAATAGCCACTTCTTACTCATATTTGTCCAGAAACCTCGTACGGTTCCCAAGAAACGTGATCTTGCCAAGAATTGTAATTTCCGGTTGTCCAAAACAAACACATGTCATCAGAATCACAAACACCAAGATAACACTTGAATCCGGCTCACAAGACGATGTCATGTCTTCCCGCCTTTAAAATTTATATCCATTTGTATTCCGGCGCACACTGTACGAGAAACATCCCACGTTTGGCTCCAGTACACCAGGGCTTTAAACGAAACTACAACTGAGAGGTAGAACGATTTATTCCGTTTGTAAATTCCATCGTTTTTTATGTTTAAATGTTTACTTCGTCATATTCAGTTTTAAGCCCTCTTTAATACTCGCCTTGTTTAGATTAAGCTGTGTTTCAATGTGACATGCGCTACAAAAAGTGAGTCTCTGCAGTTTTATTTGTTTATTATGGACCCTCTTGAATTAAATTGAAAGATTGAAGTCCAAACGATTGTACAGATAAATGACTCTACGGAACCTTCCTGACACGGATGTCAATAAATCACCGAAATTGATAAAAACCCACGTAAACGTTTACAAACGCAGTGTGTGAGAATGTATTAATTACAAAACAATAATGTTAATTAAGTGAGGTGTTGAAATAATGACCATTTATATGAATATGTTGGAAAATAACGTGTGTAAATCGCAAACATATAATAACGCAGAAACGCGCAAAAGGGAGTTTCGCGTGTAGATCTTGAAATGAACATAGTGTGACGTTAAATGCAGCAATTTGAATTTTGACCCTCATTTGGGTAAATCTCGCTAATAAATTTCAGCTGACACGCATTGCTGAAAGGTTTATGGCTTAGACACAAAAATTAATCCCATATCCAGTAAATTATTAAGTTAAAACTGAAACAAATAAATTATTTATCAAGAATGGAATTTAAACATTTCAAAATTAAGAATTCTGGATAATGTGAATCTATTACACGGAATAAGTGATGTATAAATGGGTTACTGCATTATTGTTTTAAAGTTTTGTTTAATGTAAATCCTCTTTGTATTTGATGTGTGTAAATAGTTGTTTTGGAATCAATGAAGCCCAGTCGTATGTATACGTTGATTTGTTTACATAAAATACATATAGAATATGTTGACTTGCAGTTATTGCTTCTCTTTTTTGTCAGTATTTATAATAATAGTATATTAACAGTATAGTAATTGTAACGCCCGTGCAAATTCTTTCTCAAAACACTGAACATTATAAAGTCTGATTAATACAATAAAATGTTTCCAATTATTTAGCTTTCGACGTGTATTATCCATCAGTATTTTTAAGACACACACTATTAAAAATAGCATACAAATCTAACATGTTAATTTTTGTATTACCGGAACAATCGCAATTATCCTCGACGCACCATCATCGAAAATCAACTGAACACGCACTTTGCCCCATTCGACGTTTGCTCATTTTGCTTGTCAACTTTTTACACTATTTCAGAAAATCAGTGAAGCTTTGGTTTCGAATTCAACTTAAAACCCCAATGTGTTTAAAATAATAAATATTGCAAAATAGATGTGACACATAATGTTGATTTAGTGACCCTATCAACTACAAAATATTAGCGAGTGGGCGCTCTGAAAGTAACACAATTACGACGAACTGTACGGTATATTTTACGTATCTGAGGTACATGGACTCAGCACGATTCAAACCCCAAAAAAAACTTTAAGAAGAGATAAAATTGCAACCACTATGTGAATTGACAGCCAATTTAAATAGTCTTTTCAAGAAAAAATGGCTTACTGGAACTCATTCGGCATTTAAAAAAATGGCTAGCTGGAACTCTTTCGGCATTTCCCTAGAATAGATCAAAGGAAATGAGCAATCCAAATGTCTAATTATTTTCGGGCGAGGCAAAAAAAATATAAAAAAAATAAAACTCCCTTTCGAATCTACAGGATGGATTTATTATGATCACTACTTGATCATTAACTTATGACAAGCGACCATTTGCCTCTTTATAATAGGCTCTCTTGAATTGAAATTTAATATAGAAGTCTGTACGATTGCACAGAGAAATTGCTCCACGGAACGTTTTTCAATTGACTGTCATTGAATAACCGAACTTAATGAAATTGACCTGTGACAGTTTACAAACTTACTGTGTAAGAATATTAAGTGCAAAAAATAACGTAAATACTTCAATTGATGAAAGAAAGCACCAACCATGAAATTTAAACTTTCCAAATAAAGAATTGAAGCATTCTGGATTTCAGAATGACACATATGCAAAAATTACAATGTCTATATCATGTATGAGTATTTGATTAAAAGATTCATGACTTTACATTAATATTATTTTTATAAAGTTTGTAAACTGTTAATATAATTCATATTTGTTGTTTGTAAAAGTATATATATGTTTTAGTTCAATTAATAGGCAAACTAAAACTATCGTGTGTATCTGTATTGATTTTATATAGGATATCACAACTATAAATATAAGATCCTATTTGACTCTATAAAATGTTCGATAATTTCTGTAAAGATTTATTTGAATGCCTGTGGTCATATCTGACATATATATATTGTGTAGCTGAGAATACTCACATGTAACACGTGCTTCTTAGAAATGTTCTTTAATGTCTTCTGCTGATGATTGTTTTCTTTCTTGTTATAGTATTTATGCTATAGTATAATTATATAGGATGCACGTTTGATAACAGATTAAACTTTTCCAATTATTTACCTTCGTTCACTTGTTGATAGAAAGTTACACAACATGTGTTGAATGCTTACCATTTAAACATCTAACAGTAAACGTTTTGTAATACCAGACCAATCGCGACTTTTTAACGCATTAACGCCAAAAATAAGCGTGTACTTAAAGTGCACTTTATTCCGTATCATACCAAAACGTAAGCTGAGTTTTCACACCAACTGGTTAATCTCCTTCTGTCCTTTTAAGATATACATGAATCTTTAATTCTTAGATACAAATCGAAGAATATCGAGAATTATTCCAAAAAATGGTTTAACCAAGACGCACGGATAAATAAGACTGACAGAACAACGCACATAATTCTAAACCCATATCTGTATTCCATCACGTTAGGAAATATTTAAATAAGTGGTAAAATGATATTCTAAGGTAACCGGAGATTCAATTTGTAATAAGATAGGAGCACATTTACTGACACGTTTGGATGGCCATTTAGTTGAACAAGATGAGTTGTCACCTAAAGTTTATATGAGTAATAAACGATTATAATATGTTTACTATGAGGTGCGAATTAACTTGTTAAGTTATAATACAAACAAAACCAACATTTCGTTGGATATCCAGTTCTCCGAAATATCGACTGCTATGAACGATCTTCATAATTATCCCTTATTTAAATTCAAGCCATTTTTAAAAATCTTTGATTGAATAACGTCTCATAATTTATGTCTTAATATATCCGGAAAGGACTAAACATATCAGATTATGACTAAATATATCAGATTCTGCAAAAGTGTGCAGTGATGAATGTCTCTTGAAATAACTAACACTTCTCGTGTGACCTATTTTATGACAATTATTAATAAGAAAAGAAAAAAGAGAAGTTATGTCAACATCGTACTTTACAAATGAATTCTTCACTGAACATGTGTCAAGGAAGATTTTTGTTTTTGTCAAATATTTTACTTATTTTCTGTTACACAATCAATGTATTTGATGTGCATTAATACTTTTGGACGTATGCCATTAAACAAAATGTCCGACATGTACTCTTGCGATGGGTGCTTTATCAGAAAAATAAAATGAAAACTATTGTTGTTTTTTGCGTGTTTTTTTCTCCAAATGTTTGTCTTTTTAATTTTGTTTCCATTTTACTTCACACACCATAAATACGAGTGTTTAAATATGGCATATTATTGTATAATAAGATCCACTGGTGCATATGTGTACAGTTGTTAGCTCTTTTAGCGTCAAGAAAAATACTTGAACTGTAACTGAGAATACTTGTTCATACAGCATTAAATAATATCACAAGTTTGTTACAAAATATATTTATTTTTTATTTTTCTCTCATTAATATCTTTAAACAAAATACAATATGTTTTGTGTATGTGTTTTTTTTTAAACTATTATATTCTCTTTCTAAGAAATCCTAACCAGTTCATTATAGTTTAGTTCCATTGATTTGCCTACTTTAAGTATGACTAAACCAGCTACTTTCTTTCGTTTTGGATAATCCCATCTCTTTACTAGCTTGTGCCATACATTTGTTCTGCTTGACGAGTGATGCCAATACATGTCGACAAATGACGTGTTACTTCTTCTGCTCTCTATTATGTTCAAACATTCGACCAGTATTCACTGTAGGTCCTGGCTAAATTTAGAAAAAATATCGTGAATTTATCGAAAGCTTACCAAAAAAAAATTTATATAGGTAGTGGTCTCAGGGCGAAATGTTCAAAAGACACAGGTTTCCCCCAACAGCATATCGTAATATACACGTATCTGTATTATCTGACCATCGCACTAGGACTTGCTATCTTCTATTCTTGGACCCATACGGCCGGTATGGCGTTTTTACAAAGTAAATCAATTACTGACTTAAAAATACACCAATTTAATGCGCTCATAAAGCCATTTCTACAAATAATAAATACTATTACTAGAAAACAGTACACATGTCTCATTTGTAAATCATTATTAATTGTGTATGTATAAATACAACTAATTCATGCAATGGTATGTTCATATTTCACTTCAAACACTGTTTCATTAGATTATTAATTGTATTGGTTAATATTAACATCTCTGGTCGCGAGTTGTCATCACTTGAAAAAATTCACAATATATTATCATCGCCATCTGTTTTGTTGTGTAGCTTTGATAAATGTTCCTCCTCCACCCTCAAAAGTAAACAGTGACATAGGTTATCGCGTTACATGTAGGAGTCTTATGTATTTTAGATGCTACCATGATACCATAATATTCGTCGTAATTGTGTCACTTCCACAGAGCACACCTGGCTGTATTTTGCAGTTGATGAGGTCATTTAGCATACATTTTTGTTTCTCACTTTCCATGCATTATTTATTAGTTAAGACACATCTGTTGTTGAGAATTTAAAACCAAAGCTACACTATGATTTACTAGAATATCATCTATACAAGTGACAACCATTAAGCATTTTCAAGAACAATTGCTAACTTGAAGTCATATGGGATTTCGCGAGGCTAAGGTAAGGGATGCGAGGAATCAAAATGTCTCATTTCTGTTGGTGATAAAAACTGAAACAAACGGAAACTCTCTTTGCAATTCCAATGGATCACTATGATTACTATAATCACTTCGTGGTTATTTATTTTTGACAAGCAACCGATTGCCCAACAATGGTGCAGAAGAGAAAATCAAATGTCAAACAGAAAAAAACTGGGATCACCGTCTTCGTATATATTTTCGTATAACAAGCATTGTATAGTTACCATTAATAGTATAAACCACTACTTACTCATATTTTTCCAGTCATCTCGCCCCGTTCCCAAGAAACGTTATCTTGCCGTGAATTGTCGTTTCCGGGTGTCCAAAACAAATACATGTCATAATAATTGTTAACACAAAGATAGCGCTAGAATCCGGCTAACCAGACGATATCATGTCTACCTGCCTTTAGAATCTATATCCGTTTGTATTCCGGCACACAGTGTACGAGATTCATCCAACGTTTGGCTCCAGTACATAAGGGCTTCAAAAGAAACTACACGTGAGTTGTAGAACAATTTATGCCGTTTGTAAATTCCATCGTTTTTGATGTTAACTTGTTAACTTCGTCATATTTACTATTATATTTCATCTAAGCCCTGTTTTAATACTTCTCCTTTTTGGCTTTAGTTCGTGTATCAAAGTGACAAGCGCTGAAAATAAGTCCCGGAAGATTAATTTGTTTATTATTGACTCTCGAGAATTGAGTATTAAAGCGAGTGTAAAGTAATGCGATCCTACGTAATACAATTAAAAAAAGATAAAAGGTTACTGCATGACAAAACTAAAATATATGCTCAGAAGAAGTGGTACTGGAAAATCAATAAAGTAAGAGTTATATAAAATTACAATTTATTTTCGCCTTAACAGTAGAAAAGTCATTCATATACAAAAACATATACATTTTTCTGTGCCGATTTGTTCATACGATACAAGACACAATTTTGATTCGCAACACATACCAGTGAACATGTCGATATCGGTCTTAAGTTGATCGCAATGAATTTGAATGAAGTAAACACAGTTTGATTTATTGTACAGTTAATATATTTTATTAAACATTTGTCATTCATATTCATGTATTGATGTTAGATTCAGAAAATACAATTTTAACATTAAAATCGTATTTACTCGCTATCGATATAAGTTCTATACGATGTCACAGATACATGATCATCTTTACACGGCTGTAATTAACTCATCGAAATTGATAAAACGCTGTAGGTCGGTTTACAAAACGAAGTGTGAAAACATTGATGAAAATGCAAACCATAAGTGTAATACGTGACGTGTTAACAATTAGCATTTGTAGAAATATGTGACAACGTGTGTATGGTGCGTGAAAATAATAACGATAAAACATGCAAAAGGGTGTCACAGTTTTGGGATTTCAAATGGGAAGTTTGGTGACGTCATTTACAACTTACGACTTCTAAACCCCATTTGAGTAAAAACTCGCACATAATCTAAAGTGACACGCGTTGCTGACAGGTTTATGGATTTGACACAAAATACCTTTCATACAAAACAATCTTATATCCAGGCTTATAATTATAAAGTACTTCAATTATCATTTTAAAAGTGCAGAAAACAAGAAGTTATAAATAGATAATTAAGTTAAATCTTTCCAAATGAAAATATTATGTTTTTCGGCTAGGCGAATATGCATAAGTTAAAATGACGATATAATGTATAAGGGCACGGTGTGATTTTCGAGTTAAATCCCCGGTATCGTATAGATGTTCTTCCGGGTTTTGTTTTTTGTCAAAAATATATAACGATGCTATAAACCTATATAAAACATTTGTTTTCAGTTTTGTTAGATTATATTTAGCACATCAACTGAATAAAGGCTTCTTAAGTTCATTTTGCACATCAACTGATTAAACGTCTCTTTATTTCATTTTTGTTTGCACAGACACTGGTAAAACGCATATTAAGTTCATTTTGCACATAACTAGTTAAACGCTTTTTAGTTCGCTTTGCACATCAACATGTTTAACGAATGTTTAGTTAATTGTGAACATTGCCTGTCGTTTTTACATCATTTTGCACATTTACTGGTTAACCGTCTGTTAAGTTCATTTTTGCGCATTGCCTGGGTAGACGCCTTTTAAGTGCAGTTTTGCACATTAACTGGTTAAATGCCTGTTTAGTTTATTTTTGCACATGCACTGGTAAAATGTCTCTTAAGTTCAATTTTAACATTGATTGGTCAGACTACTTTTAGTTCATTTTGCACACTGACTGGAAAACGCCTTTTTAGTTCATTGTTCACTTCAACAGAAGTATCGAGAATAAATCCAAAAAGAACCTTTGCAAACACTGACTGCTAGATGAATAATCCTTATATAACCAACGTCGCTCACAATTCTTTTCGCATATCTTTAACATTAACATGTTGAGAAATAGTGATTATACCTCTACAGCGCATCATTATGTACTAAAGTAACCGCAAATTGAATTTGAAATAAGATATGTGCATTCAATAAGATAACTGACTCTATTGACTAAACTAGTTGAGAATGATGTTTAATTCCTGGGTAATAAAGCCTCGAGTCATCTGACGTTTATATGAGTAATTAAACCATATTGTATGTTGTTGTGCGGTACCACATTTTCTATAATAAAAAGAAAATAAATCCCTAATTTCGTCGGGAATTGAGTTCTCCTATGTATCGTCTGCCATTTTTAAGGATGTGCGGTTGATCAGCATCGTTTAACGTCTGCTTATATTGATATTAAGATTATGCAAAACTGCCATGATTTATTTTCCAGTATGTAGCTCACATATCTCGTGTCACCTTTCATGAGAATATTTAATACGATAAGAAAGAGTGCAATACTACCAAAGTCGTACTTCTTCAATACTATCTCGTCTATGATTCGATCAAGATTTGGTTCCCACACATTAATGTAGTAAATGTGATAAATTAAAGATAAAATATCAAAAGGACAATATACTTTGAAATTGTTCATTGCATGAATTAGCTTAGTCATAGTTTACTCGCGAACCATATTCCCAGTATCAGCAATGAAAATTAACGCTATCTGTTTTGTTTTCTTAAATTTTTCTATATTGTTGTTGTTAACAAGTTCATATACAGCACATGCATTAATATGTTAAAAAGACGTTTTTTTGACAATTGGTAACTTGCCATCAATGAGGACTTCGTGCTACATTAAGATTTCTGTTTATATACAAATAATAACAAATTGTTTGTCTCACGACAAGTCACATATCGTCATTGGCTGTTATTTGTATTATGAAAGATGTGCCGCCCACACCATATCAAGGACACAAGTTGTTATCGTGTTAGGGGATGCATGCTTTGTACAAACATGATACGCAGGCATTATCCGTCGTAACTTTGTCCTTTTCACATCGCATGCCCGGGTGCATTTTGTAATAGATCAAGTTATCTCGAGCAAAAGCAGCATTATTTGTCTCACCAGTCATGCATAAATATGATTTTCTGGATTGTACCTATTTGAGAAAACAAATAATAACAGCGAAATAAAGATGTTCTTTTTAAGAGAAATGGCTAACTAGAGCTCATACGGCATTTAGAGCAAGGGAAGCGAAACATTTCTCAATATTTCTTTGCGAACACAAAGAAACTTCAGTTTCGAGAGAAGAAGAGAACTTATTTGGTCTACTACTGAAAGGTGGGATTGGGCCCACAGAAACATTAGTGTTACTGCCGAAGGCACGATTGAATGTAACAAAAACGAAAATCGACTACATCTTGTCTTGTTCTTTACATAGTAAAAAAACATCAATTTGCTAAACATTCTTTTAACAATTACAGTGGAAACGTTATTAGATCCTGTGACTTTGTTACTTACTGCTGAACGCATTTATTTTTTCTTTAACATCATGTAAAATCATAAAGTTCTTGAACAGTAAGATTCAACGGAATAATTCAGAAAAAAAATATAACCGTGTCTATTCAATTTAGAATATCATTTCATGTACCTATAATTTGGAATCCAGTTCAAAAGGTCTTAATTTCTACAAAACAATACGTGTCTGACGTTTAATTCGAAACTGAATCGTCGTCATTGATAAACAGCTTACTCGCTTTTTCATTATAAAAAAAACAGCAACACGTATGTTTCAAGTTAATGAAACGGNTCTGCGATAAGCAGGATTCAAAAAGAATTTAAACCACGGAACAAGTGAGAGCTAAAGAAAGATGGTCTTTTTATCAGCACTTGCTAACTAAAACTTATACGGGATGTCGCGAAACTAGAGCAAGGGATGCGAGAAATGCGAAAGTCATTTTGCGAAATATCAACACAGAGAAACTCCATTTGCAAGACCAGAACAGAACTCCATGGTCTACTATTCGAAGGTGGGATTGAAACCACAGCAACATAATTGTTATTGCCCGAGGCACGATTGAACGACCAACTACACATTGTTTTGTATCTAACATAATATAAAAACAAAGCATCATATTGTTAAACGACTACACTGCTACTCATCACCATAGGATTCGACAACAAAAACAGCAACAAGTATGTTAAAATTTTATTAAACGGTAACTATAATAATTTATTACTTCATTAAAATTACCTTTTCAATTACATGGTTTTTACGCCATAATGCATTCATCCATCGAATCTGTCGAAATTATTTCATTAATAAAATAAGAAAAAGATTTGATTTAAGAATTAAAATCAAGGAAGTAGATACCGTATAAGGAATGTTGACAGATGATTAAAGAAGTAGGTACCACAAGGTTATACAACCAAGCATAAGTCTTTTCAGGCGGTTTTAATTTATAGCAACACGGAAACAGTGTTCAGCATAGAACACTTCAACAATAACTTTTAGTTTGTCTGAATTTTGAAGAGAAAAGCGAGATTTACAAGAAGTATCGAGAGGTAAAAAAGACGAATTCAAAGAAGGTTTTTTTTTCTGTGGGTATAAAGTAGTTACAAACACCTTACCCAAACCACTTGTACAACGGTTACTGCAAGTGTATGAGAGAGATGTAAAGTATCGATTTATTAAATGATAACATTGTCATGATTACCCAACGCTATTAGCGGATCTTTTTTTTTTACATTTTTACTTCCGAACATCAGGATTCCCTTCGACCGACAAAATAAGACTAAGGCCTGAGTTAAAATCGAACTTACGACCTCCCGCACCGTTGGCGAGCCTCTTGGTCACGAAGGCACTTGATAGCAATGACTTTTTTTTAAGGAACACATAATTTGATACAAAAAAGTTCAATGACTTACAAGCAGAAAGGCGCTCGGGCTTTGGCGGATTTCATTGAAACTTGGTATGAGTATATATATCTATAAGAGGATGATGCACGCCAAATGGCATTGTACACCATCTGTTAATAACGGGGTTATGGCCCTTTTTATCTTGAAAAAATGCTTTTTACTATAGGCACGTTTGTGTCCGCAGCCGTATCTTGAAAGTGCTTTGGCGGATTTCATTGAAACTTGGTATGGGTGTATATATGCATAAGAGGATGATGCACGCAAAATGAAATTGTACATCGTCTGTTCATAACGAAGTTATGGCCCTTTGTATCTTGAAAAAATGCTTTTTACTATAAGCTTACAGCTGTCCGGAGCCATATCTTGAAAGTGCTTTGGCGGATTTCATTGAAACTTGGTATGAGTATATATATGGATAAGAGGATGATGCACGCCAAATGGCATTGTACACCATCTGTTAATAACGGAGTTATGACCCTTTGTATCTTGAAAAAAATCTTTTTACTATAAGCTTACAGCTGTCCGGAGCCATAACTTGGAAGTGCTTTGGTGGATTTCATTGAAACTTGGTATGAGTATATATATGCATAAGAGGATGATGTACGCCTTATGGCATTGTACACTATCTGTTAATAACGGAGTTATGGCCCTTTGTATCTTGAAAAAAATGCTTTTTACTATAAGCTTAAAGCTGTCCGGAGCCATATCTTGCAAGGGCTTTGGCGGATTTCATTGAAACTTGGTATGAGTAAACTTGGTGTGAGTGTATATATAGATAAGTGAAAACCCATCACAGGTACAAATGAGTTTAAAAAAAACACACAAAAGGCACAACCCTTCACTTATACCTTTTCTTTTAGTTCTACACCCATCCATAAACAAAAAAAAATTGGCGGGGGATATCAATTCAACGAATTTGCTTGTTTTATAAAGCGTTTGTAACGATTTTTACCGATTATATTTGGAACTAATTTTATTTCTAACAAAGCGTTTAAATTTAGCTGCTTGTTTTAAATGCAAGCATGACCGAGTTGTAGCACACAAAAATTAACTCACAGAGGTCCTGTTTTCGCATCCTGGGTTATGTACAAAAATCGAATCTTTCGTCTTAACATTAAATTATTTTAGAGTATTTTACATGTTTTAGTTTAGGTAAATTAATGTTATGACTTTCTTTTCAAAAATAAGAATATCAGTCAACAAGTCACTATAAGTCAGATAAAGTTATCAGGACATACCGTTAACGTGCTTTTCGTATAACAAGCATGTGTAGTTGCAATAATTAGTAAAAGTCACTACTAACTCATATTTGTCCAGTCATCTCATCTCGTTCCCAATAAACGTGACTTTGCCGACACTTGTAATTTCCGGTCGTTCGAAACAATCACATGTCATAAGATTCGCAAACATCAATATAACACTAGAAACCGGCCATTTTTATTCCGGCGCACTCTGTACGAGAAACATCCAACGTTTGGCTCAAGTACACCAGGGCTTCAAATGAAACTTAACGTGAGCTGTAGAACAATTTATTTCGTTTGTAAATTCCATCGTTTTTTTATTTATTTAAATGTTTACTTGTAAACTTCGTCACATTAAGTTTTCAGCCCTCTTAAATACTCCCCCGGTTTAGATTTAGTTTATGTTTCAATGTGACAAGCGATGCAAAAAGTGAGTCCCTGCTATTTAATTTGTTTATTATAGAACGTCTTAAATTGAATAGTAAGATTGAAGTCCATACGATTGTACAGATAAATGACTGTACGGAAGCTTCCTGACACGGATGTCAATACATCACCGAAATTGATAAAAACTCATGTAACAGTTTACAAAAGCAGTGTGTTTGAATGTACAAAACACAAGATTAATAAAGTAAGGTGTTGAAAGAATGGCCTTTACTATGAATATGTGAGAAAATGGCGCTTGTATAGCGCATTCACATACTTACGCAAAAACACACAAAATGGAGTTGAGCTCCAAATGGATTTAGTGTGACGTCATATATAGCTATTTGACTTTTGATCCTCGTTTTGGTAAAACTCGCATATAAATTAAAGCTGACATGCGTTGTTGATAGGTTTATGGTTTCGACACAAAATAAAACCCATATGCAGTTTACTATTAATTTAATACTGTAACAAATAGATTATTGAAAGGGAATTGAAATTAAACACACCAGAATTTGGTATCCTGAATATTATTAATTAACTACAATGACAAAATGAAAAGTGTATTACAGATACTTCATTATTGTTTTGAAGCAGTGTTTAATGTTAATCCTCATTGTATTTATTGCTTGCAAAAAGCTGTTTTGGAAGCAAAGCAGCCAAAGCGTATGCACATTTTGAATTGTGTTTTGTAGAGAAAACTCACATGAGTTAGCATTATCTATCAAAATTATAAAAAAATATGTTATACAAAATATGAAATAGTTGTGCCCACTTTAAGTTTTAAGTTACACATATCTGATTTACTCAGTAATTTTTTTCCAATAATTTGGCTTTCTCCAAACATTATCCGTCAGTATTTTTTAAGACACAAACTATTAAAAATCAATTACAAATCGTATTCAATATTTATTACCAGAAAAATCATGACAAGCCTCATTGCACCNAATTTGGCTTTCTCCAAGCATTATCCGTCAGTATTTTTTAAGACACAAACTATTAAAAATCAATTACAAATCTAACGTATTCAATATTTATTACCAATAAAATCATGACAAGCCTCAATGCATCATCACAGAAAATAAACGTGTACTTTACGGGTACTTTTCTCCATCCGACGAACAGACGTTTGTCCCTTTTGCACATCAACTGGTTAATTTTTTTGTCCATCTATAGCATTTCAATTGGGGCTATTCTTCATTGCTTTCTGAGATACAACTCGAAGAATGTAGAGAACAAACCAACACATCGTTTCACAAAGTCGGACTGATACATGCATAAGGCTGACAGAACCTCCCACAACTTTCTAATAACATATGTAATGTATACACGTCGAGAAGTATTGATATGACGGGTAACTGCATCATATTACAATAAGGCAACCGCGATTCAATTTGAAATAAGCGCAAATTAAATGACTCCTTTTGGGTGGCTATTTAGTTGAACAAGATGCTTTTTATTCCTTATAATTATGTTATAATTGTATTCCTTTTGCCACCTGAGGTTTATATGAGTAATAAACCCTATTTTATGATGAGTTGCGGTATCACATGTTCTATTTTTATTGACGTAAATCCCGAATGTCGTCGGGTATCGAGTTATCATTTGTCCCTCATGCTATAAGCGATCTATTTATCACAGACGACATTTAAATTCATGTCATCTTAAAGGGTTTCTGATTAATAATCTGAACGTATATAGATCAGATTATGTAACACTGCGCTATGATTTATATATCTGTAAATAGCGGTCACATTTTATTAAAAAATCATATTCGATAAATATTTTGCCTGTCTGCATATCATGCATATGAGTTTATAATGAAAGGAAGTTTTTTTTAATTGTCATTGTTTTCTAATTGTGAACAACTTCCATTAAACAAGAATATCGTTTTATCATTTAATTTACCCCCACCCCCACCCCAAAACCAAAAAAAAAGCAGTAAATATTCCGCATTACTGGAACAATTGTCTGTATCGATCAATTATTTTCTTGAACATTTTAATCATGTTGCAATATTCGATAATTTCATATGCAAATTATGTTAATATTATTATGAAGTTAAAAATATAAAGGGGTGATATAAATCGATAATCTAACAATATGAGTGTTATACGAGAAACCAACCTAGACTCTTTGATTTGTGTAAACAAAATATTATTGTAAATGCATGAACACAGTCAGTTGGTAAATCTGGACAGTTCTTGTACATCACGTCATTTTTCGATTAAGGTACATAATTATCCTTCCATACATGCACAGCGAAAATAAAGGAACCATCAAAATATGGACGGACACACAGTCACAGGGACATATATACACGAATCACCATAGAAAGCCCCGGGCTAAAAATTAGTTTGACATTTTGGACAATTGTCGGTAAGTTATTTAGAAAAATCCTTATCATGTTATAATATATATTTGAGGTTGTCTATGGGCAAAATCTTCAATAAACACACAGTTGCCTAATAATACATCATTATATACACTTGTCTGTAATAGTATCTAGCAATCGCACTAGGACATGCTATCTCGTTTTCTTCGACCCCTAATAAGTATAGCGAATCATTTGCCATTTTCACAAACAACACACAGTATCACTAGACAGCCGTGCACATTGTTTATTTGTAAATCAGTGTTAATTGTGTATATATAAATACAGCTACTCCATGCAATTGTATTATCATATTTCACTTCCAACATTTTTGTATTATTATTAATTATATTGCTGTGCATAAACATCACCGGTCGCGAGATGTCTTAACATTTATTTTTAAATATAAATTACTCGAACTCTGTTGCTGATTGTTTTTTAGCTATGATACATTGTCCTCTTCCACCCTCACAAGCAAACAGTGGCATTCGTTATCGCGTTACGTATAGGAGTCTTATGTATTGCAGATACTGCCATGATGCACAATAATCGTCTTAATTGTGTCACTGGTCACTTTCACAGCGCACACCCGGGCGTATTTTGTAGCGTATGAGGTCATTCAGAGCTAAAGCAGCACTATGTATCACACACATCGTGCATTATTTATTATTTTTTGACATATCGGTTTTTGAGAATTTTAACCAAAGCTACACTATGATTTTCTGAAATAATATAGTTTGAATCTTTGTTTGTTTTACCGAAAGAAAGCCACGAGCTCGTACTTTGCACGATTCCAACAAAGTTACCTTAAGAGAAGAGAGAAATGAAACCATGGTGTCAAGTATAGACAGAGCCTTTACAAGAACACGAGAGCCATGGGACCTAAGGCGCTCCCAGGTCGGGGGACTAAAGGAATTAAGCGATTCTGAGAAGGTGAAGATTAAAAGTATTTTATGAAACGTTAGTATTTCATTTCTATGCATATTGTTATGACAAACTTTAGATAATTGAAAATATTTCCAACACATAACGTAAACATACATATTAAAATCTTACATTAAATTATGGGCGATAACTCAATGCGCCAGTTGTTTCTCCTGCAAAAGAGTTTGTCTTAACAAGGTTCAATAGGTCACTTGTGAATTATTTATAGATCAAATGGAGAGATTCCAATAACAGCTACTGACATGCCATGAATATTGGCCGGGAGGTTAAAGAAGATTCATTTGAAACAGTTCTTGTTGTTTTCTCGTACAATTACACGACAGTTAATATATTTTATTAAGCGCACCTCGCTGAAGCTCTTGTATTTGTTTAAGATTGAGAAAATACACTTTTAATATTAAAATCGTATAAACTCGCTATCGAAAGAAGTTAAATTGAACAGATAAATTAACATATTGACACGGAGGTCAATAACTCACCGAAATTGATAAAACGGTCTGTCAGTTTACAAATGGCAGTGTGCAAGAATGATTAAGGTGCAGCACATACTGGAAAGTACATCTAGTTTAAAAGTGTTAAAAAAGTAGCACAAATAAAAAAAATATGACAACGTGAACATAATAACGCAAAACACACAGAAAAAGTTGTCACGAAATTTGGAATTTCAAGTGAGAAGTTTGGTGACGTCATTTACATCTTACGACTTCTAATCCTCAATTTGAGTAAAAAGTCGCACATAATCTTAAGTGACACGTGTTGCTGACATGTTTATGGTTTCGACACAAACAAATACCTTTCATACAATACAATCTCATTTCCATGTTAACAGCTATTTTTACTGTAATTATTTTATAAAAGTATATCGAACTACGAAGTTATTAATACAGAATTTAATATAAGTTTTCCAAATGGAAATATACGACGTTTGTTTTCCATGCTGTAATTCAGCCTCGTTAAGGAATAAAAGGAAACCGCATGTGCGTATCAAAAAAAGAGGTGCTTAGTTGTTCAATTTATCTTGTTATTTCGAAAAAAAAATCAATATAATATTATTATTACAAACAAAATATATCACATGAGCCCCTCTGTAAGGCCATGTTAAATACTTCTTATACTATGTAACTTTGCATACGGCCTATATATACGCGACCCGAATAAAAATGAATTAACTGGTAAACCGTATTTTTAATCAAGGGGGAGAAAAATGCAAATGTCTCAATGTTTGTAAATATTAACACAGAAATACACCAGTTGCAAGATCACAAGAGAACTTATATAGTATACTACTCAAAGGTGGAATTGAAACCACAGTCACATTATTAATTGAAACAAATACAAGAATCAACAACATCGTGTCTTGTATTTAATATAATTTGGAAATAAAGCATCATATGTTTTAACATTCTGTAAACAATCGCCGACCGTGGAAGTTATTAGATCCTGTGAATTTGATACGAATTGCTGAATGCATTTGAACCGCGCTCTTGATTTAATGAATGTGCGTCCCAACCGCACAGGCAAATCAGGGAAGACACTTTCCGCCTAAACTCGAATATCGCTAAGGAGAAACTTTATTTAAACAAAAAATACCATTAAGGCGTAAAGTATCATCCATGAATAGCCTCCGCGGACTTCAAAGGCTAATCTGGTACTACATTTTGCGCACATGCATGAAGCCTCGTATTCCCAGATCCCGGCTCATTTTTTGTTTAAATCATGTAACATCATGAAGTTCTCGAACATTAAAATAAAAGGGGCGATCTAAATCGGGGTTTCAATTTAAAAATATTATACGACGGACCAACCTAGAGTCTTTGATATTTGTCCACTAAATATAATTGTAAATGCTTGCACGCAGTCGGTTGCTTACTCTGGAAATCCAATGTACATCTCTTCGATTACAATAAAAGGTCAAAAACCTTCCATACTCCTACACAGCGAAGATAAAGGATTCAACTTGACATGTTGACGGACACACAGACGTACGAACATACTGTATTAAAAAAAATCACCATAGTCCCTGGCTAAAAATGAGTGCAAAACAAATCATAGGAAATTTATCAATAACATTATTTTAAAACTTAAGGTGGTCATCCCATGCCGAAATTTACATGAGACACACACGTGTCAATCAGAATTTCACAAAATACATGTACACATTTGTGTCGTGCTCTGATAAAACTGGGCATGATGCTTGTGCGTAAATTGTCATCCCAGATTACCCTGTTCAGTCCGCACAGGCAAATCAGGGACGACAATTTCCGCTTTTATGGAATTTTCCGTTTAAATGATGTCTCTCCTTAGCGAAAATCTAGTTAAGGCGGAAAGTGTCGTCCCTGATTAGCCTGTGCGGACTGCACAGGCTAATCTGGGATGACACTTTACGCACATGCATTATGCCCAGTTTTTCAGAACACAACACATGTATGCAATATGTCCAACCATCGCACTGAGAAATGTGTTTATACGTATTTCCAATAAAACTAACACGTGTACACCCTCTTTGATGCATTATCTGGATTAACGAGTGAATGAATTTTAACAAAAAAATAATTTTAAATAAGAGGGTTGCTTTACGACTTGGTTACATCCGCCTTGCCTTGAATGTAGTATGCTCTTCGTTTTGTCAATTTATGTTTCGCAAATAACAATAATGTAGTACATGTATTGAAAATAATTCCTTATTACTTTTATGTAACTGATTATTATAGCACATATTGTTGTCGCCATGCCCTNTCACAAATAACAATAATGTAGTACATGTATTGAAAATAATTCCTTATTATTTTTATGTAACTGATTATTATAGCACATATTGTTGTCGCCATGCCCTTTTAACAAATCACTGATGACTGTATCCGTGGTCTACTGGGTCCCAAATTGAGCTTGAAGTCTTATGTTCGAGACTCACACAGAGCATTTTTTGATTTGGTATGTTGCCTCCATGGCTACTTATCAAATGAGCCGCGCTCTAGGAAAACCAGACTTAATGCATGTGCAGTTTTCACATGCTAATCAGGAACTTAACTTTCCGCCTAGACTGGGTTTTCGTTTAGACGAGAATTACTTCAAACGAAATATTCCATAAAAGCGGAAAGTGTCACCCTGATTAGCTTGTGCAAACTGCATAAGCTTATCCGGGACAATACTTTTCGCACATGCATTAAGCCCCGATTTTCCAGAGCGCGGAGAAAATCCACGAGAATGGATTAGCGCCTTGCTAAACGTCCGGTAAAGATGGGAATCGGGTAAAAGATGTTCGTCATTAAAATTGCTTCATAAATACAATCGGATCGGTCCAACAAGTTACTTATCATCGTTCTTATTTATATGTCCTGGCTTTTAGATTTAATTGGCTTCCGTTACTACTAAATATCCAAACTGAGATTATAGCTTTTTCTTAATTCATTTGAGTTTCTCTGTAGTTCTTGTAAATTGTGTTGCGTTCTGAGAAAAATGGGAATAATGCTGGTGCGTAAATTGTCATTCCAGATTAGCCTGTGCAGTCCGCACAGGCTAATCAAGGACGACAATTTACGCTTTTATTGATTTTTTTGTTAAACTGATGTTTCTTCTTAGCGAAAATCCAGTTTAGGCGGAAAGTGTCNTGCTGAAATGTTTATGGTTTCGACACAAACAAATACCTTTCATACAATACAATCTCATTTCAATGTTCACAGCTATTTTTACTGTAATTATTTTTTTAAAGTATATCGAACTACGAAGTTATTAATATAAACTTTAATATAAGTTTTCCAAATGGAAATATACGACGATGTTTGTTTTCCATGCTGTAATTCAGCCTCGTTAAGGAATAAAAGGAAACCGCATGTGCGTATATAAAAAAAGGTGCTTAGTTGTTTAATTTATCTTGTTATTTCGAATAAAAAATCAATATAATATTATTATTATTACAAACAAAAAATATCACATGAGCCCCTCTGTAAGGCCNAATGGAAATATACGACGACGTTTGTTTTCCATGCTGTAATTCAGCCTCGTTAAGGAATAAAAGGAAACCGCATGTGCGTAAAAAAAGGTGCTTAGTTGTTTAATTTATCTTGTTATTTCGAATAAAAAATCAATATAATATTAGTATTATTACAAACAAAAAATATCACATGAGCCCCTTTGTAAGGCCATGTTAAATACTTCTTATACTATGTAACTTTGCATACGGCCTATATATACGCGGTCCGAATAAAAATGAACTAACTGGTAAAACGTATTTTTAATCAAGGGGTGAGAGANATACTTCTTATACTATGTAACTTTGCATACGGCCTATATATACGCGACCCGAATAAAAATGAATTAACTGGTAAACCGTATTTTTAATCAAGGGGGAGAAAAATGCAAATGTCTCAATGTTTGTAAATATTAACACAGAAATACACCAGTTGCAAGATCACAAGAGAACTTATATAGTATACTACTCAAAGGTGGAATTGAAACCACAGTCACATTATTAATTGAAACAAATACAAGAATCAACAACATCGTGTCTTGTATTTAATATAATTTGGAAATAAAGCATCATATGTTTTAACATTCTGTAAACAATCGCCGACCGTGGAAGTTATTAGATCCTGTGAATNAACTCGATTATTGCTAAGGAGAAACTGTATTTAAACAAAAAATACCATTAAGGCGTAAAGTATCATCCATGAATAGCCTCCGCGGACTTCAAAGGCTAATCTGGTACTACATTTTGCGCACATGCATGAAGCCTCGTATTCCCAGATCACGGCTCATTTTTTGTTTAAATCATGTAACATCATGAAGTTCTCGAACATTAATATAAAAGGGGCGATCTTAATCGGGGTTTCAATTTAAAAATATTATACGACGGACCAACCTTGAGTCTTTAATATTTGTCCACAAAATATAATTGAAATGCTTGCACGCAGTCGGTTGCTTACTCTGGAAATCCAATGTACACCTCTTCGATTACAATAAAAGGTCAAAAACCTTCCATACTCCTACACAGCGGAGATAAAGGAACCAACTCGAAATGTTGACGGACACACAGACGTAAGACATACTGTATACAAAAAAATCACCATAGTCCCTGGCTAAAAATGAGTGCGAAATTTTCAAAACAAATCATAGGAATTTTATCAATAACAATATTTAAAAAATTAAGGTGGTCATACCAGGCCGAAATTTACATGAGACACACACGTGTCAATCTTAATACCACAATATACATGTACACATGTATATAATATGTCCAACCATCGCACTAGGAAATGTGTTTATACGTATTTCCAATATAACTAACATGTTTACACCCTCTTTGATGCATTATCTGGATTAACGAGTGAATGAATTTTAACAAAAAATAGTTTTAAATGACAGATGTAGAGGGTTAACTTAATACGTTACAATGAAATGCACAGTTGAAATGCTGACACCTCTTGCGATGAATAATCTTTCAAGTTATTGTTCGTCTATTCTTCATACATCTTGTAATGCTTTATGACTTGGTTACTTCTGCCTTGCCTTGAATGTGGCATGCTTTCCGTTTTGTCAATTTATGTTTCACAAATTACAATAATGTAGTACATGTATTGAAAATGATTCTTTATTCCTTTTTTATGTAACTGATTATTAAAGCACATATTGTTGTCGCCATGCCCTTTTAACACATCACTGCTGACTGTATCCGTGGTCTAGTGGCTCCAGAACCGAGCTTGAATTCTTATGTTCGAGACTCACACAGAGCAATTTCTGATTTGGTATGTTGCCTCCATGGCTACTAATTAAATGAGCCGCGTTCTAGAAAAACCAGACTTAATGCATGTGCAGTCTTAACATGCTAATCAGGAACTAAACTTTCCGCCTAGACTGGGTTTTCGTTTAGAAGAGAATTACTGCAAACGAAATATTCCATAAAAGCGGAAATTGTCCCCCTGATAAGCTTGTGCAAACTGCATAAGCTGATCCGGGACAATACTTTTCGCACATGCATTAAGCCCCATTTTTCCAGAGCGCGGCGCAAATCCACGGAAATGGATTGACGTCTCTCTAAACGTCCGGTAAAGATGGGAATCGGGTAAAAAGATGTTCATCATTAAAATTATTTCATAAATACAATCGGATCGGTCCAACAAGTTACTTTTCATCGTTCTTATTTATATGTACTGGGTTTTAGATTTCATTGGCTTCCGTTACTACTAAATATCAAAACTGAGATTATAGCTTTCTCTTAATTCATTTGAGTTTCTCTGTAGTTCTTGTAAATTGTGTCGCGTTCTGAGAAAAATGGGCATAATGCTTGTGCGTAAATTGTCATTCCAGATTAGCCTGTGAAGTCCGCACAGGCTAATCAGGGACGACAATTTACGCTTTTATTGAATTTTTCGTTAAACTGATGTTTCTTCTTAGCGAAAATCCAGTTTAGGCGGAAAGTGTCGTCCCGGATTAGCCTGTGCGGACTGCACAGGCTAATCTGGGATGACACTTTACGCACAAGCATTTTGCCCAGTTTTCTCAGAACACGCCACATATCAGGGTGTTGACCTTTTCTGATAATCCAATATTGTTGCTTTAGCCAAATACTTAGAATGACTGTTTGAATCATAGTCTATTTCGACATCGAACATTTGCTAAATTATTTGGAATTTCCCACGATGCTCAACATTTCTTTGTTAGACATCGCAAAAGGGTATCAGGAGGTGCTAAAATG
>VMBQ01005848.1:20250-35733 GCA_007657795.1 Dreissena rostriformis | reverse complement strand
ATTTATCACATGCTATACCTTGTTTTCAATGTAATACAGACATTACGTATTTTTTTATATTACACATGTGTAATACAACATTTTTAAGCGTTTTCATTGGCTACAGAATCAATAACTAACCAATCGCATGGCTTTATTTTGGTGAAATGACGTCGTCAACATGAAATGACGTCACGAAAGTAAACAACTTTTAGATCTATCAGCATTTGTTTGGTCAATTAAGATGTATTTTTATTAAGTATAAAAGCATATAATTAAAAATGTCTGACACTCGTTGTAATATCATACCATATTTTATTAAACTCGTCGATGAAATTCGTTAGTACGCTCGCCAAAGGCTCGCTTACTGACACAATTCCTGAACTCGTTTAATTAAATATGGTATGATATGACAACTCATGTCAGATCCTCTATTGGTATCAAATGACCTATTGCCCAACAAAAAATCACCACTTCGATGCCCTTTATTTATATCACGTGACCTATTGCACAACACATAATCATCACTTCGAGGTCCTTAATTGATAGGAAGGCGCCAATCGTCCAACACAAAATCATCACTTCTATGTCCTTTATTTGTAGCAAATCACCTATTTTCCAACACAAAATCATAACTTCGAGGTCCTTTATTTTATAGTAAATGGCCTATTTTCAGCACAAAATCATCACTTCTATGTCCTTGATATAAAATAAGTGATCAATTGCCCAGCGCAAAATCGTCACTTATATGTCCTTGATTTATAGTAAGTGATCTATTGTACAGCACAAAATCATCACTTCGATATCCTTTATTCATAGCAAGTGACTAATTGTCCCACACAAAATAATCACTTTAAGGTCCTTTATTTATATCAAGTGACAAATTGTCCAAGACAACATCATCATTTCGATGTCCTTTATTTATTACAAGTGACCATTTGCCCAACACTAAGACACAGGACATTAGCCCATGACTCACACCAAATGCATGAAAACAGAGTCCCACATTGAAACGGTCCATGCAAGGCAAAGTTTTAGGCTTCAACCCGGTTTTACTCACACCTGGGGCAAAATGACATGTATTCACAAAGCAAATAATTCTAAATACCGGTTACAGTCGCAAACTACTCACTTTTGCCAATATTTATTCATTTGAATAATCATCAATATCGTTTTCGTATATATCGTATCATAGACTACATCTTCATATCAAAGCAACAGTTTATTACCCTTTTTATCGAAAATGTTATTTAGAAAAACCACCCACCATTTAGTGCTGTCTTTTAGAAAAAAATCCATTAAATGAGTATGGAAATTATTGTTTTGGAAACTTCATCAAGTCGTTTTGATAATAATTCCTTACTGATTGTAACTCAATGAACATGTTTGTTTCAATTTATTTCGTCGACGTGTCCCTTTTATAAGTCAAAATGCTTACAACAGTCTGCGTGACCTAGTGCGGGAGGAGTCTTTTATTCAGGCCTTGTTCTGATTTTGTCGGTTACCTATCTAGCAGTGAGTTAATCAAAAGGCATACTTCACATTCTTGTCATGAATTAAGAAAGGGAATCCTGATTTCCGTAAGTTTAGGTGTTGTAGAAGGAACATTTAAATGTTCAACTTAAAGCGTTGGGTAACCATGACGATATAATAAATAGATACTTTACATCTCTCTCATACACTTGCAGTAACCGGTTTACCAGTGGTTTAGGTAAGGTATTTGTAACTACTTGATACCCAGAGAAAATATAATTTCAATAAATCTTTGAATTCGTCTTCCTTTCTCGATAATTCTTGTAAATCTCGATTTTCTCTTAATAATACAGATACAGCTAAAAGTTATTGTTGAAGCGTTCTATGCTGAATAATGTACTTCGTTAAGATATAAATTAAAAGCGTTTGAAAGGACTTATACTTAGCTGTGTAACCATCTTCTTGTTTAATCATCTGTCAACATTTCGTATAGTTTCATAGTTTATTTCAACATACATTAGGCTTTAAGCCCATGAATACATACATATTACAACACAATATATTCACACATGGTCAATGACGTACAGAATGTTTAACTAAACCAAGTTCAAAATATTAATACAACAAATTTGTATACACTTTATCGTTTTATATATTTGAATATAAAGTAGATAAATAAATGAGAATACATGGAGAGCAACTATTGATAATGTAAGTCAGCTCTCAATTTAAAAGCTTTAAAAACAAAAATTGATAGATTTCGTACCCCTTGTGTCATTGTCTGTCCGTAAGAGCTCAATATATATGGTATCTAATTCCTTGATTGTAATTCTTAAATTAACCCTCTTTTCACAATATAATGTTCACAAATTCGATGGATACTTGAATTGTGGCGTAGAAACATGTACATGTAATTGATAAGGAAATATTAATCAAGTAATATCTCTCAATTATAAAAGTAAAAAATCGATTATAGTTACCGTTTCATAAAATTTCATACACATTCATGTTGCTGGTTTGTTTTTCAAATGAAAAAGACATTAATTTTCCTTAGAAAGTTTTTCAATGCTAAGTGCAGAAAATGGCTTTCTTTCGGTTACACAATTAGACTACAACACAATTTAAACGACATTCCAGTAAATCATATAGCACCTTTGGTTAAATATTCATCTCGAACATTTATGTTCGATACGCATGCGTTATCCGTCGTAACTTTGACACTTTCACAGCGCACGCCCGGTCGCATTTTGTTATTGACGAAGTCCTTGCGAGCAAAAGAATCATAATTTATTTCGCCTGTCATGCATACTTTATTATTGTGTACACATAAATGTTCGAGATGAATATTTAACCAAATGTGCTATATGATTTTCTGGAATGTCGTTTAAATTGTGTTGTAGTCTAATTGTGTTACCGAAAGAAAGCCATGTTCTGCACTTAGCATTGAAAAACTTTCTAAGGAAAATTAATGTATTTTTCATTTGAAAAACAAACCAGCAACATGAATGTGTATGAAATTTTATGAAACGGTAACTATAATCGATTTTTTACTTTTATAATTGAGAGATATTACTTGATTCATTTTTCCTTATCAATTACATGTACATGTTTCTACGCCACAATTCAAGTATCCATCGAATTTGTGAACATTATATTGTGAAAAGAGGGTTAATTTAAGAATTACAATCAAGAAAGTAGATACCATATATATTGAGCTCTTACGGACAGACAATGGCACAAGGGGTACGAAATCTATCAATTTTTGTTTTTAAAGCTTTTAAATTGAGAGCTGACTTATATTATCAATAGTTGTTTAATAGTTGTAATATTAATAGTTGCTCTCCATGTATTCTTATTTATTTATCTACTTTATATTCAAATATATAAAACGATAAAGTGTATACAAATTTGTTGTATTAATATGTTAAACTTGGTTTAGTTAAACATTCTGTACTTCATTGACCATGTGTGAATATATTGTGTTGTAATATGTATGTACTCATGGGCTTAAAGCCTAATGTATGTTGAAATAAACTATGAAACTATACGAAATGTTGACAGATGATTAAACAAGAAGATGGTTACACATCTAAGTATAAGTCCTTTCGAACGCTTTTAATTTATAGCTTAACGAAGTACATTATTCAGCATAGAACGCTTCAACAATAACTTTTAGCTATTTCTGTATTATTAAGAGAAAATCGAGATTTACAAGAATTATCAAGAAAGGAAGTCGAATTCAAAGATTCATTGAAATTAAATTTTCTCTCTGGGTATCAAGTAGTTACAAACACCTTAACCAAACCACCTGCACACCGGTTACTGCAAGTGTATGAGAGAGATGTAAAGTATCTATTTATTTTATCGTCATGGTTACCCAACGCTTAAAGTGGAACATTTAAATGTTCCTTCTACAACACCTAAACTTTAAATCAGGATTCCCTTTCTTAATTCTTGACAAGAATGTGAAGTATGCCTTTTGATTAACTCACTGCTAGATAGGTAACCGACAAAATCAGAACAAGGCCTGAATGAAAGACTCCTCCCGCACTAGGTCACGCAGACAGTTGATAGCATTTTGACTTATAAAAGGGACACTTAGACGATATAAATTGAAACAAACATGTTCAATGAGTTACAATCAGTAAGGAATTATTATCAAAACGACTTGATAAAGTTTCCAAAACAATAATTTCCATACTCATTTAATGGATTTTTTTTTCTATGATTTTGTGTTGGGAAATAGGTGACTTGCTATAAATAAAGGACAAAGAAGTGATTTTGTGTTGGACGATTGGTGCCTAACTATAAATTAAGTACCTCGAAGTGATGATTATGTGTTGGACAATAGTTCACGTGATATAAATTAAGGGCATCGAAGTGGTGATTTTGTATTGGGCAATTGGTCATTTGATACAAATAGAGGATCTGACATGAGTTGTCATATCATACCATATTTAATTAAACGAGTTCAGGAATTGTGTTAGTAAGCGAGCCTTTGGCGAGTTTACTAACGAATTTCATGGACGAGTTTAATAAAATATGGTATGATATTACAACGAGTGTCAGATCTTTTTAATTACATGCTTTTATACTTAATAAAATACATCTTAATTGACCAAACAAATGCTGATATTAGATCTAAAAGTTGTTTACTATCGTGACGTCATTTCATGTTGACGACGTCATTTCACCAAAATACAGCCATACGATTGGTTAGTTATTGATTCTGTAGCCAATGAAAACGCTTAAAAATGTTGTATTACACATGTGTAATATATACGGAATATGACGCTAGTCAATTGTAACAAGAGTTTGTATCAGTCGAGTGGTTTGTGTCATAACGTATCACACGAGAGGCGGAGCCTCGAGTGTGATACGAAATAGTGCAAGCCACGAGACTGATACAAACACTTGGAACAATTGACTAGCGTAATATTCCTTTTATAATATACAACAACTAAGGAAATTAGTTATCAATTGTATTTGTTTGCTTTAACAAAACTGACAAAACAATGACTGAAATGTGACGTAATTAAATGTGACGTCATTAAAATGTGACGTCATTAGAATGGATCGAAGAAAGTAGTCCAGCTAGTATGGTAATACGGAATCGGAAACAGCGAGTAGCATAATACGGGATTTTTGATACAACCTGTATTTTGTTAAAAACATTAAACAGGTATATAATGAAAAACAATACGTAATGTCTGTATTACATTGAAAACAAGGTATAGCATGTGATAAAAATAAAGGGCATCAAAGTGATAATTTTGTGATTGGCAAGTAGTCACTTGATATAAATAAAGGACTTTTTGAATGTGTGCTTTAAAATTCTATGTTTATTCAATACATTCTGGACTTTGACTTGGATTGTGTGTTATAAAATTGGTCACTTGCTATAAATAAAGGTCCTCCAAGTGATTATGAGATTCATCTGTTGTTGATGCAACTTTACCAAAAAATAATAATGTTGTTCTTGATATAAATAGTTAAAGAGTATTTTTAATAGTTAAATTTGATGGGTAAATACCAAAAAAAAATAAAAAAATACGAATATCTGTGAACAAGTCACTGTGAGATATGAGTAGCAACACATTATACAGTTAACGTACTCTTCGTAATACAAGCATATACAGATTTCCATAATTTGTAAAAGCCACTTCTAACTCATATTTGTCCATTAACCTCGTTCCGCTTCCAAATAACGTGATATCGCCGAGAATTCTTAATTAGGATTCCAAAACAAACAAACTTCATTAGAATCACAAACAACAAGATAACACTTAAATCCGGCTCACCATACGATGTCATGACTACACGAATTAAACATAAATATCAATTTGTATTCCGGCGCACACTTTACGAGAAACAGCCAACGTTTAGCTCCAGTACACCAGGACTTCAAAAGAAACTACACGTGAGTGGTAAAACAATTTATGCCGTTTGTAAATTCCATCGTTTTTTATGTTTACTTGTTAACTTCGTCATATTTACTTTTCATCTAAGACCTGTTTTAATACTTCTCTTCTTTAGCTTTAGTTCGTTCTTCAAAGTGACAAGCGCTTAACAATAAGTCTCGGCATATTAATTTGTTTAATATGGATTCTCGAGAATTATGTATTTAAGCGCGTATATACGATATTAATAAAATAAAATAAAAAGATATAATAATGTTGATTTAAAAACATCAGAAGAAGTGGTACCGGAAAATCAATGTAGAAAGAGTTATATAAAATTACAACTCATTTTTGCCAAAACAGTAGAAAATCCATTCATGTACAAACACATGTAAACTTTTAGGAAATCTGGTTTAACGCCTGTTAAGTTATTTTGCACATTAACAGGTTAAACGCCTGTTAAGTTCATTTTGCACAAAACTGAATAAACACTTTTTATTTCGTTTTGATCTGACTTGTTAAACGAATGTATAGTTTATTTTTCATATTGTCTGGTTAAACGCCGGTTAAGTTCATTTTGTGCATTGACGCTTTTTTTTACTTCATTTTGAATATTTACTGGATACACGCCATTTTAAGTTCATTTTGCACATTTACTGGTTAAACTGCTTTTTAGTTCATTTTTCATATGAACTGGTAAAACGATTCTTAAGTTTATTTTTAACATCACCCGGTTGAACGTCGCTTTAGTTCATCTTGCACATTAACTGGTAAAACGCCTGTTTAGCTCGTTTTACCCATTTACTAAAATGTCAAGAATAAATCCAAAAAGAACCTTTTACAAACACTCACTGCTTTTTGGATAATCCTGATAAAGCCAACGTCGCTCAACTATTCTTATCGTATATCTTTAACATATACATGTTTAGAAATTGNCAATTAGTCACTTGCTATAAATAAAGGACCTCGAATGATGATTTTGTGCTTGACAATTGGTCACTTGCTTTAAATAAACTACCTCAAAGTGAGCATTTCGTGTTGGACAAAAGATCCCTTGCTTTAAATAAAGGACATCGAAGTGATAATTTTGTATAGGCCAATACATTACTTGATATAAATAAAGGACATCGTAGTGATGATTTCGTGCTTGAAAATTGTTCACTTGGTATAGAATTTGTGTTTGACAACTGGTCACTTGAGGGGTCGGGGTTGGATTAAACAAATTCTTTAAGCATGCACATGCGTCTGATTAGAACTTTGTTTGGACAAAAAGGAAGATTTGTTACGTTTTATGTTCATATTGGAAATATAAATATTAAATATTATTAATGCAATTGACTGAATAAAAGCACATACCATACGTGTAAGTTCGAATGTCTTTACTTTTATCTGACCGATATTATGTTTGAATGTGTGAAATAAATTATTAATGAAAAAAAACACTATTGCCTTGAGAGACAGAATACACATATTAAAGATAACACAATTGATATATTACTACTGGGGCGTATGTTATAATTGATTGACAATTGTATGAAGATTTAACATAATGAAATTTTTTAAACAAATTGCCATAGATTCAAAAGAAAATGTATACATAATACACATAAACATGAAATAACACTAATTGCTAAAAATATGTAAAATATCGTATCGCCTGTGGATAATAATTAATTGAAAATTATAAAGAGTTTGTAACAATGTTCACCGATTATTTGGGGAAAATAAAAGCTTGTAGTATTTCTAACATAGCGTTTAAATTACGCTCTATATGTTTAATCCTTGCATGGCCGATATGTTGCGCGGTAGATTTTATTCGCAAAAACGGGCTCGAATCCAAAAAAATAACCGTTTCTTCTTGATATTAACAAGTTAAGAGTATTGTAAATATTTTTGTTTAACAGGTAATGTTAATGTTATGCTTAATGTTATGTAAAAACTACGAATATATCTGAACATGTCACTGTGAGATAAAAAGTGTCAACACATTATAGAGTAAACGTACTCTTCATATAAAAGCATTAATAGTTTATTTAATAAGTAATAGCCACTTCTTACTCATATTTGTCCAGAAACCTCGTACCGTTCCCAAGAAACGTGATCTTGCCAAGAATTGTAATTTCCGGTTGTCCAAAACAAACACATGTCATCAGAATCACAAACACCAAGATAACACTTGAATACGGCTCACAAGACGATGTCATATCTTCCCGCCTTTAAAATTTATATCCATTTGTATTCCGGCGCACACTGTACGAGAAACATCCCACGTTTGGCTCCAGTACACCAGGGCTTCAAACGAAACTACACCTGAGAGGTAGAACAATTTATGCCGTTTGTAAATTCCATCGTTTTTTATGTTTAAATGTTTACTTCGTCATATTCAGTTTTAAGCCCTCTTTAATACTCGCCTTGTTTAGATTAAGCTCGTGTTTCAATGTGACATGCGCTACAAAAAGTGAGTCTCTGCAGTTTAATTTGTTTATTATGGACCCTCTTGAATTGAATTGAAAGATTGAAGTCCAAACGATTGTACAGATAAATGACTCTACGGAACCTTCCTGACACGGATGTCAATAAATTACCGAAATTGATAAAAACCCACGTAAACGTTTACAAACGCAGTGTGTGAGAATGTATAAATTACAAAACAATAATGTTAATAAAGTGAGGTGTTGAAATAATGGCCATTTATATGAATATGTTGGAAAATAACGTGTGTATATTGCAAACATATAATAACGCAGAAACGCACAAAAGGGAGTTACGTGTGTAGATCTTGAAATGAAAATAGTGTGACGTTAAATGCAGCAATTTGACTTTTAACCCTTATTTGGGTAAATCTCGCTTATAAATTTCAGCTGACACGCATTGCTGAAAGGTTTATGGCTAAGACGCAAAATTAATCCCATATCAAGTAAATTATTAAGTTAAAACTGAAACAAATAAATTATTTATCAAGAATCGAATTTAAACATTTCAAAATTTAGAATTCTGGATAATATGAATCTATAACACGGAATAAGTGATGTATAAATGGGTTACTGCATTATTGTTTTAAAGTTTTGTTTAATGTAAATCCTCTTTGTATTTGATGTGTGTAAACAGTTGTTTTGGAATCAATGCAGCCCAGTCGTATGTATAAGTTGATTTGTTTACATAAAATAGATTTATAGAATATGTTGACTTGCAGTTATTGCATCTATTTTTGTCAGTATTTATAATAATAGTATATTAACAGTAAAGTTACTTTAACGCCCGTGCAAATTCTTTCTCAAAACACTGAACATTATTAAGTCTGATTAATACAATAACATGTTCCCAATTATTTAGCTTTCGACGTGTATTATCCATCAGTATTTTTAAGACACACACAATTAAAAATCGCATACAAATCTAACATGTTAATTTTTGTATTACCNAAACAATTAGTTGGTCCTTTATTTATGGCAAGTGACCGATTGCAAGAATTATCGAGAAAGGAAGACAAATTCAAAGATTGATTAAAAATATATTTTCTCTGTGTGTATCAAGTAGTTACAAATACCTTAACCAAACCACCAAGTGTATGAGAGAGATGTAAAGTATCGATTTATTATGTCGTCATGGTTACCCAATGCTTTTAGTGGACCATTTAAATGTTCCTTCTACAACACCTAAACTTACGGAAATCAGGATCTCCTTTTTTTATTCTGGACAAGAATGTGAACTGTGCCTTTTGATAAACTCACCTCTAGAAAGGTAACCGACACAATCAGAACAAGGCCTGAGTGAGCAGTAAACTTTAGCTTTATCTGCATTATTAAGAGGAAATTTACAAGAATTATCGGGAAAGGAAGACGAATTCAAAGATTCATTGAAACTATATTTTCTCTTTGGGTATCAAGTAGTTACAAATACCTTACCCAAACCACCTGTACAACGGTTACTGCAAGTGTATGAGAGAGATATAAAGTATATATTTATTATATCGTCATGGTTACCCAACGCTTTTAGTGGATCATTTACATATTCCTTTTACAACAACTAAACTTACGGAAATCAGGTTTCCCTTTCTTGATTCTTGACAAGAATGTGAACTGTGCCTTTGAATTAACTCACCTCTAGATAGGTAACCGACACAATCAGAACAAGGCCTGAGTGAGCAGTAAACTTTAGACTTCTCCCGCACTATGTCACGAAGACAGTTGTTAGCATTGATTTATAAAAGGGAAACTTAGACGATATAAATTGAAACAAAAATGTTCATTGAGTTACAATCAGTAAGGAATTATTATCAAAACGACTTGATGAAGTTCCCAAAACAATAATTTCCATACACATTAAATGGATTCTTTTTTAAAAGACTGCACTAAATGGTGGATTGTTTTCACTTAATATTATTTTCAATAAATAGTCTATGTCTAGTCAGATGTAGTCTATGACACGATACATAGGAAAACGATATTGATGATTATTTAAATGAATATTTGTTCGCAAAGTGTGAGTATTTGGCGACCGTAACAAGTAATTAGAAGTATTTGCTTTGTGAATACATGTAATCTTTGACCAGGAGTGAGTAAAACCGGTTAAAGCCTAAAAATTTGCTTTGCATTTACCGTTTCAATGCGGGACTATGGTTTGTTGCATTTGGTGTAAGTCATGGGCTTATGAACTGGGTCTAAGTGTTGGGCAAATGGTCACTTGCAATAAATAAAGAACATCGAAATGATGATGTTGTCTTGGACAATTTGTCACTTGATATAAATAAAGGACCTTAAAGTGATAGTTTTGTGTTGGACAATTAGTAACTTGCTATTAATAAAGGACATCGAAGTGACGACTGTTTGCTGGACAATATATCACTTGCTATAAATCAAGGACATAGAAGTGCCAATTTTGTGCTGGACAATTGATCACTTACTTTATAGTATATATCAAGGATATAGAAGTTATGATTTTGTGTTGGAAAATAGGTGACTTGCTTTAAATAAAGGACATTGACGTGATGATTTTTTGTTGGACAATTGGTGCCTTCCTATAAGTTAAGGACCTCGAAGTGATGATTTTGTGTTGGACAATAGGTCACGTGATACAAAATAAGGGCGTGATGATGATTTTGTGTTAGACAATTGGTCATGTGATAAAACAATAAAGGGCATCGAAGTGATAATTGTGTGATGAGCAAGTGGTCACTTGATATACATAAAGGACTATTTAAAAGTGTGCTTTAAAATTCTTTGTTTATTCAATACATTCTGGACTTTGACTTGGATAGTGTGTTATACAATTTGTCACTTGCTATAAATAAAGGTCCGCCAAGTGATTATGAGATTCATCTGTTGTTAATGCAACTTAAGCAAAAAAAAAATTCTTGATTTTAAATAGTTTAAGAGTATTTTTAATAGTTAAGTTTGATAGGTAAAAAAAACAAACGAATATCTGTGAACAAGTCACTTTGAGATATAAGTAGCAACACATTATACAGTTAACGTACTCTTCGTAATACAAGCATGTATAGTTTTCCATAATTTTTAAAAGCCACTTATCACTTATATTTGTCCATTATTCTCGTCCCGCTTCCAAAAAACGTGATATTGCCGAGAATGCTTAATTCCGGGTGTCAAAAACAAACAAACTTCATCAGAATTACTAACACCAAGATAGCCCTAAAATCCGGCTCACCATACGATATCATGTCTAGCCGTTTTTTAAATCTGTATCCATTTGTATTCCGGCGCACACTGTACGAGANATTTTCTGGAATATCGTTTGAATCTTTGTTTGTTTTACCGAAAGAAAGCCACGAGCTCGTACTTTGCACGATTCCAACAACGTTACCTTAAGAGAAGAGAGAAATGAAACCATGGTGCCAAGTATAGACAGAGCCTTTACAGGAACAAGAGACCCATGGGACCTAAGGCGCTCACAGGTCTGGGGACCAAAGGAATTAAGCGATTCTGAGAAAGTGAAGATTAAAAGTATTTTATGAAACGTTAGTATTTCATTTCTATGTATATTGTTATGACAAACTTTAGATAATTGAAAATATTTCCAACACATAACGTAAACATACATATTAAAATCTAACATTAAATTATGGGCGATAACTCAATGCGCCAGTTGTTTCTCCTGCAAAAGAGTTTGTCTTAACAAGGTTCAATAGGTCACTTGTGAATTATTTATAGATCAAATGGAGAGATTCCAAGAACAGCTACTGACATGCCATGAATATTGGACGGGAGGTCAAAGAAGATTAATTTGAAACAGTTCTTGTTGTTTTCTCGTACAATTATACGACAGTTAAACACTGTATGTCGGTTTACAAAACGAAGTGTGCAAGAATGATGAAAATGCAAACCATAAGTGTATTACGTGACGTGTTTAAAGATAAGCATTTGTAGAAATATGTGAAAACGTGTGTATGGNGGTGCAGCACATACTGGAAAGTACATATAGTTTAAAAGTGTTAAAAAAAAGTAGCACAAATAAAAAAAATATGACAACGTGAACATAATAATGCAAAACACACAGAAAAAGTTGTCACAAAATTTGGAATTTCAAGTGGGAAGTTTGGTGACGTCATTTACAACTTACGACTTATAATCCTCATTTGTGTAAAAAGTCGCACATAATCTTAAGTGACACGTGTTGGTGACATGTTTATGGTTTCGACACAAACAAATACCTTTCATACAATACAATCTCATTTCTATGTTAACAGCTATTTTTACTGTAATTATTTTATAAAAGTATATCGAACTACGAAGTTATAAATATATAATAAGTTCTTATTTATATGTATAGATTTCATTGGCTTCCGTTACTACTAAATATCCAAACTAAGATTATAGCTTTCTCTTAATTCATTTGAGTTTCTCGGTAGTTCTTGTAAATTACGTTTTTCGCATTGACACTGCTGAAAGTAATTTATCTCGTGCTATAAATATATGTAGACATGGACATTTTTTTAGTTAAAACGAACATTATTTTCATCTTGTTTTCCGTCAAACTATACATTAAACCGCGTTTTGAAAAGACTTATGCTTGGTTTTGTAACCTTGTGGAACCTTCTACTTTAATAATCCGTCAAGTTTAATACGATATATACTTCCTTGATTTTAATTCGTATTCCAAGTACTTTCATTAATTAAAAGCTTTTTTTTCAGAGAATAACTGAAGACTTGCATTGTTACTTAGGCAAAATGACATTAAAAAAAATCCTGAAATATCTCATATTTATAAAAGAGTATAGTCTCATAAATATTCAAACTGTGCAGTTAAATGTAAGAGGTAAATTGAACAAAGATGCAGTTGAAACATGTTTGTTGTATTTTTGCAAGTACGTGTGCCTTAGAAATCCCAGCTATTGGGTGGTGAAGTGGTAATTTCATTAAAACGTATTTTGTTTTATTGCAGTTAAATGTTTTGTGAATAAATCTGAGGAAAGTATGAAGTTCTGGGTCATAAAACCGGTTGAAACCATACGATTCTTTGCTTTGCATTTACTTTTTAGGACGGTAATCCCAGTTATATGTATTTGTTGTTGTGTTTGTCACACGCTTGTGTAATGTGTCGAATTGTTACAAAGTTGATCGTTTGTCATAAATATATGGCCAAGTAGACAGAGGGGGATATCACGTGACGATCAAGATGGCGACGTCCGTGCCGAAACAGGTATTTTTCTCAGTTATATACGCTTTAATACTTTTGTTTATTTTTTAATGCAGCTCACTGTCCAGCCATATCAGTGAGAAAGTGATTAGCGTTTTTTTCGTAATAATAATTGCTTTATATCTCGACTTAACTCGCTACGAATTTTCTTAGTGGGAGCTGTAATTATATGATCCCGCTAAGACATTTCGTTGCGAGTAAAGTCGAGATATAGAGCGAATATTAACACAAAAAACGCTCATCACGTTCATGCTGATATGGCTGGAAAGTAAGCGGCATTACAAAATTACAAAATAATAAGAGTAATAAAGGGTATAAAACGACGAAAAATACCTGTCTCGGCATGGATGTCGCCATCTTGACTTCCTTTAGATCATCACGTGATTATTTCCTCTGGTAGAGATCATAATAAATCCATCATATAGTTGCAATGGGAGTTTCACATTGTTTGTATTTGTTATCACGCACAGAAATTAGGCATTTGGATTCCTCACCATCCTTTGCCTCAGCGAAAACCAATATAAGAGTTCAAGTTTGCTATTTGTTCTTGGAAAGGCTCTATCTACATTGGCTGTCACTTGGAACCATGGTTGCAATTCTCTCTTCTCTAAAACGAATCTAGGTTTGAATCCTACTTAGTACGAACACACCAACATTCGAACATTATTCCAGAAAACCGGTGTAGATTGGTTTTGAAATTCTCAAAATCCTATGCGTCTTAACTTATAAATAATGCATGAAAAGTGTGAAACAAAATTCTGACTTCATCAACTTCAAAATATAGCTGGGTGTGTGCTGTGAAAGTGACACAATTACGACGAATATTTTGTATCATGGCAGCATCTGAAATACATAAGACTCCTACACCTGATAATGCGCTAACGAATGCCACTGTTTACTTGAGAGGGTGGGGCAGGAAATTGATATTGTTTTATAAAAAGTGATGACATCTCGCGACCGGTCATGTTAATACACAGCAATATAATTGAAAATGAAATAAAACATTGTTGGAAACAAAATAATAAAATACATAAAATACAAGTGCATGCATTATCTTTATATACATAATCGATCAACACTGATTAACACATGAATAATGCGCACGAGTTTCTCGTGACAAAACAAGCTTGAATAGATTTCATAATTAGTAAAAGCAACTACTTACTCATATCTGTCCAGTAATCTAGTCCCGTTTCCAAGAACCATGATCTTGCCGAGAATTGACATTTCCGGGTGTCCAAAACAAACACATGACATAAGAATCGTGTGATAAGCATCTGTTTACATATGCTTATATAGATACGATTATGCAAAACTGTGCACTGATTAATGTGCCTGTACAAAAATCACACATCTCGTGTCAACTTTCACGAGAATATTTAAAACGACAAGATAAAGTGCAGTAATGCCAAAGTAGTACTTCTCTAATAATTTCTCGACTATGGTTCGACAAAGATGTGGTTCCCCAAAAATAATGCAGTAAATGTGATAAAAGATCAAAATAACAAAATGACAAACTACTGTGACATTGTAAATAGCATGGGTAAGTAAAGTTATAGTATACGTGTGAAACATATAGAGGATATTTGTTCATGTCAGTGTAAGATCGTTTGTTATTTCACGAGTGATCATAGAAAATATATTTTCACGAGTGGCGCAGCCACGAGTGAAAATATAATTTTTCTATGATCACGAGTGAAATAACAAACGATCTACCACTGACATGAACAAATTTTCTGTTTCTTTGATGCCCCTTTTTCAAGAAAATAATTAATTATAATTTCCCCTTCGCTGAAAAGTGACCCTCTCTACCGTGGTGTGCCTCAATACATTGAAATGACGTCATTTTTAACGTCATTTTGTTGACGAAATGAAGTCATTTTTCCAGGGAAATTCTTCAGTTAAACTATTTAACAATGTAAATAAACGGTAAAAAAAAAAAATAACATTAAAAGAAAATATGTTGGATTCGGTGGAT
>VMBQ01005848.1:3844-20008 GCA_007657795.1 Dreissena rostriformis | reverse complement strand
TGCTTATTACGGCAGTGTGACTGAAACTGCACCGACGTGACGTTTAAGATTGTATTATTACTGCCGATCCGGATATCCCCCCGGGTTGGGTTCCGGGCCCTTCTCCAGATTTCTCGAAATTTGGTTGGGAAAATAGTTACGTGGTTGACTTGTTTGTATCAGACATTTTGTAATGATTTTTGTTAAAAAGGTAGAGTTTATATATGATGCATTTCATTTGACCACATTTACTCAGACCTAACGTGACACGTTTGTTTGTTACTAAAGAATGCAAAACTACATAAATATTAATTATCGGCTTTTGACGACATTATAAAATTAACACGCTACGCGCAGACGACATAGGTGTAATTATCAGCTTTTGACGCGCCACGCACAGACGACAAAGGTGTGAAATTACGCTCAGTGTTTTGCAGTTTTGACTTCGGATTAAAGACTGATAATAAGGTGCGAATTATAGTGTTGGGACCGACAGAATCACTTCGAACTAACGATATCTTCGGATTAACGAAGTTCGGATTAACAGTGAAATTTTACATTAAACAAAATTTTGATTGTAATACTGGTTATGATGAATTGTGGATGAGACTTAAATAAACTATTAAACCTTAAACAAAGAAGAACCAAAATCGGGACCCGAAAAATACTTCGAAATAACGGTGACTTCGGATTATCGGTGTTCGAAATAACTGTGTTGAAGTGTATTTTCCTATTTACAAAAAAAAAACTCAAAGGTTTGAATGTATAAACAGGAAAAATACCTTATATATCAAGTTCAAAAAATTATATTGTTTCAATAATGAACTATGGCACAGAATAGTGTAATAAATGTTGCAATTATTAATCTACGTTTGCTAGTATGTGATCACTATGTAATACCATTCTCACAAAAACACGTAAACATGTTTTTTTTTTTATATTCTAAATTGATCTTTCCATCTAATAGATGTTGTTCGAAATTTATATTCAAGTAATACTTAAAAAACTATATGAAAAATCTCTAATTGCGTCAAAATACTTAATACCCTATGACATTGTCAACATTTAGATATTATAGATATTATAGTAGCTAAGATACATCATATACCATTTAATTAAACCACACACTACCAATAAAATGGAATACACAAATTAAATTTTTTGAAATTGATTTTTTTATAATTTTTGTGTCACCCCAAAACGGACACATTTTTACTATTTTAACCACATGATAATTGGAGTTTAAAAAAGTTCTGTGTAATAGAATCCTGCGAAACTGCTCAAAAATGTTCATCTACGTGTTGTCATAATAACACAAAAATAAAAAAGTGGGTCACCGTTCTTTTAACAGAGGAATTTGTTTTTAACAATCACTACCGTCTATGTCAAATTTCATAAAATACGGCAAATAAGAAAACNGGCTTTAACTTGATCGCGATCGATTTGATTGAAGAAAACAACATTTTATTTATGGTACCGTTTTAAAACATTTAACCTATTTTATTTAACATTCCTCGTTCATATTCATGTATTTGTTATAGATTGAGAACATGCAATCTGGAAATTAATATCGTATACACTCGATATCAATAGAAATTCCATACGATTGAACAGATAAATTGACCATTTAAACACGGGGTCAATAACTCACCGAAATTGATAAAAACGGTCTGCCAGTTTACACAACGCAGTGTGCAAGAATGAGGAAAATGCAACACATAATTGAAAGTGCTCAAAGAATAAGCTTTTAAGAAATATGGGACAACGTGTGTATGAACGCGCATTGCATTGTGATTTTATCATAAAATGAGGACAATTGTGCAACATTATGTTCAGTTTAAGAGTATAATAGGTTATAGATATTTTTATTATTTGAATCGCTTATTTTTAAAAAGTGTGTGAATTAAAATTGTTAAAATAGGCAATATGTATTGGTTTACCTCTCCGATCTGCTTTTCTCTCTTTCTAAATCATATTTAGAGGCATTAACAAGAAATTATAGATGCAGCAATAAATATTGACCAAATCTCTATTTGTTTTATTATTATTCGCTGACGAGACTGTGCTCGTATCGGAATCTAAGGACGGCCTACACAACTCTCTTAATAGTCTTCATTCATATTGTCAAAAATGGCAATAAATCAAAACTAAAACTAAAGAAATTATATTTCGAAAAGTGGGGGGGGGTGTAAACGACAAATGGTTTTTAAGCTCTTGTCTTTTAGCTGATCTGTCATATTTGTATTTCGTGTAATGCAGTAATTTTTTAATTATGTTGTGTACCATGCCATATGTATTTTGTATACCGAAATAAATCTATCTATCTTATAATAACCAAGAAGTAGAAGTCGTTAACTCTTTCAACTACGCATAGTAGGTTTACCTGCGGTGGGTAATTCGCTCCAACTCCGATAACACTTGCGAGAAAAGAATTACGATCCTTATATGCACTTATGTCTATAATTAACAATAACAAAGTACCAAACAAATATCATATTTAAACTATTTGACGCTTATGTACTATCAGTCTTAAATTAGTGTTAGGAAGTTTGGGGCTACGATCAAGGTGATACTTTAGAAAGAGTTAACACAAAGCTTTGTAAATGGGTTTTTAACGTAAAACCCTCTACAAATACTCTTGCATTGTAAAGAGCATCGGGTAATTTAGATTTTATATTGAAGGATACATTAGAAAGACTAACAATTTTGTAAAGATTCACTCGGTTAAACGAGAAAATTGTATTTGAAATACTATTTAAAATGAACAATTCAATAACACTTATATTAAAAACTCTCGTACAAATACAGTTTTAAAATGATCAATTCGGACACTTATATAGTATTCCAGTTGTCCACATACCCAAGTCTTGTTGAATGTGCATGTATGTGTATTTTTTGTTGTTTTGTTGTTTAAGTATTGAAGGTATTGTATAATTGTTGCTAAAGTAAATTTGTCGCATTTGTTGTCTAAATCGTACGATATTATTTAATTTCCTACGAACAAATAGATCCCTCTCGATCATCTAAAAACAATCTCATAGATGGTCGACGTTGTGGTCTATATAGGAGGAGATATTACATTTGGACCTTATAAATTGCTTTCTAAATAAAAGTATAGTATTTTATATTCATTAAGGAACAATATCCCTATATATCAACTATAGTTTCGTGTTCGTATAGGTGGTCAACAAAGGGATAATACTTAAATAATACTTAACTACAATTAAGTTAAACATAGATGAAGGTATTATTTTATATCATAAAGTTATCAGCATTTCTGAATCCTATATTTAACTACGAATGAAAATAACATACAAGTTTAAAGTTGGATTCACGCGGTTTTATGTGTCCTGACTTCATATTAAAGGGACTGTAAACCACGAATGACGAAAAAAGAAAAGTTCTAAAATACCGTTTTTTTTTACAATTATTAGTTTATATTGATTAAAATATCACGACTGGTATATTACATTACTTGAAAAAAGTTCATATTTTCAGTATATTCGGTAATAAAATTTCGCGATGTGAAATCGAAAGTACATCGCGAAAATAGGTGACATAACGATATACACACTATAAATAACGCAAGTAGATTGATCATTTTATATATAAAATATATACAATTCACTACGCATGCACAATTTGCATTCCTGGGTTTACCACGTTGAGATGATGATCAATCTACTTGCGTTATTTATAGTTAACTGGTAGTTACCTGGTAGACATACCCAGTAAAAACAAATAAATAAAAAAATAAGGTAAAAATAAAAAATAAAAACTTTTTTCGAGTTATGTTATATACCAGTCTTGATATTTTAATCAATATAAACTAATAATTGTAAAAACAATACGGTATTTTATAACTTTTCTTTTTTCGCCATTCGTGGTTTACAGTCTCTTTAATGTATTCTCTTGAACACCGTTATTTCGAAGTCGTCGGGACCGTTAAAAAACTTTGGATTAACGATAATTCGAAACAAACAATTGACAGAAGACTTCTTTGATTCTGTAAAAAAATAAACCGTTGTGGAATTCGCATGGTTTGGTTACATGCTACTGTTAATAATTGTTTTACTTAAAAACGTAAGCTAGTCAGATAGCAATATATTTCTACTTGCAACAAACCGAGGAATAAAACGATTCTCTTTATTCTTTTTATTTTTCTCTAATTACAGAACATATAAAATATAATGAATAGCACACATTATCAGAGCGTATACTTTATCATGCATGTAAATTATCAGACATGTAAATACATATGAATACATTTTCGAAAACGAAAAGACGCGATGTCTCTCTCTGAACACCGGCGTTAACAGCACTAATCTGGACGCGTGTAATATATTTCTCCAATTTGTCAATATCCTTGAAGAACTCACTTCCGCCCGTGTTTTGCTCGAAGAATTGCCTTGCGTCGTCGATAAATGTGATCACACGTTGATTGGATATCATGTTTATTTTTGTGTTGTCGTCGTCGCTGGGTTCATCTTCTACTGCGTCCGCTGATCGCTGGCCGATTAAGTCGTTGATGATGTCGTCCTCATCTATCGCTGGTATGTCGAAGTCCACGTCGACGTACTGGTTTATTATAATACTATATTTTAAAATTAACACGCTACGCGCAGACGACAAAGGTGTTATTATTGGCTTTTGACGCGCAAAGGTGTGAAATTAGGCTCAGTGTTTTGCAGTTTTGACATATGTGTATATGTTGTTTCGTTTTGTGCCGTACTGTACCGTTTTGGCAATTGATTCCTTGCCATAAATAAAGGACCACAGAGGTGTGTATGATAAAACTGCAATACTGCTGCAGCTTCTGGAGTTTCACTTCTTCATATTGACTTCGGATTAAAGACTGATAATTAGGTGCGAATTATAGTGTTGAGACCGACAGTTTTGACTTCGAATTTAAGACTGATAATTAGGTGCGAATTATAGTGTTGGGACCGACAGAATCACTTCGAATAAACGATATATTCGGATTAACGAAGTTCGGATTAACAATAAAAATTTTACATTAAACAAAGAAGAACCAAAATAGGGACCCGAAAAATACTTCGAAATAACGGTGACTTCGGATTATCGGTGTTCGAAATAACGGTGTTGAAGTGTATTTTCCTATTTACAAAAAAAAATCAAAGGTTTGAATGTATAAACAGGAAAAATACCTTATATATGAAGTTCAAAACATTATATTGTTTCAATAATGAACTATGGCACAGAATTGTGCAATAAGTGTTGCAATTATTAAACTACGTTTGCTTTTATGTGATCACTATGTAATACCATTCTCACAAAAACACGTAAACATGTTTTTTTTTTTATATTCTAAATTGATCTTTCCATCTAATAGATGTTGTTCGAAATTTATATTCAAGTAATACTTAAAAAACTATATGAAAAATCTCTAATTGCGTCAAAATACTTAATACCCTATGACATTGTCAACATTTAGATATTATAGATATTATAGTAGCTAAGATACATCATATACCATTTAATTAAACCACACACTACCAATAAAATGGAATACACAAATTAAATTTTTTGAAATTGATTTTTTTATAATTTTTGTGTCACCCCAAAACGGACACATTTTTACTATTTTAACCACATGATAATTGGAGTTTAAAAAAGTTCTGTGTAATAGAATCCTGCGAAACTGCTCAAAAATGTTCATCTACGTGTTGTCATAATAACACAAAAATAAAAAAGTGGGTCACCGTTCTTTTAACAGAGGAATTTGTTTTTAACAATCACTACCGTCTATGTCAAATTTCATAAAATACGGCAAATAAGAAAACCCAAGTACCGGTACATAGATTTCTTGAAATATGTAAACACATTAGAAATTGTTTACAATCCTAACTGGGATCACACCAGCTTCACAAAAAACACACACCAATAATACAATATTTAATCATAAACACAAAAACAAACAGTATCAAACTCGACCTTAATTATCAATAACTTAAAAGGACTTGTTCACAAATTGTGGAATGTTTTGAAATTAGTAATTAAATGCTTTAAATTGATAAATGTAAGCAACGGAACTAAAGAGCTCAGTATAAACGAGAATGAAATTAAAGAAAGAGAAAAATGTTAACCGCACCTGGGAACCACTGACCTTTGTATAATCAAAGCGAGTGCCTAACCCACTCGACCATCTGAGCTGATACTGATGAAAATATTGGGTTGTGATAATAGCGATAATCGGTGTTGCTATAGATATTATCCTCGGCTTAATAAACTGCCACAAAACCCATAAACAATTGCAGTTTGTTTCTATTTCTTGAATTTGCGAAATTTGACTAGATACAATATATTCAAAGCTGCCGTCGCATAAGTTGTAGCATAAAATCTATGTAAAACATAAGCTTAGTCAGGTACGCTGAAGACCAACCATTCTACGTTTTGCATAACCAGAGCAATAACAATGTTTCTTAAAATTGCTCAGTTTTCACATGAAGTCGAAAAACGCCTGTTTGTTTAACAGATCTAATGATTAAAAGCTTCTTACGATCATTTTTCCCAACATATTAAACGTCTCTTCAGTTCATGTTTGAACTTGGACTTAATAAACTCCATTTAAGTTCATTTTGCACTTTGACTGGTTAAACTCCTTTAAGTTCATTTTGGACATTGACTGTTTAAACTCTATTTAAGTTCATTTTGCACTTTGACTGGTTAAACTCCTTTTTAGTTCATTTTTTGCACTTTGACTGGTTAAACTCCGTTTACGTTCATTTTGCACATTGACTTGGTAAACGCCTTTTTAGTTCATTTTACACATCAACAGAAGTGTCGAGAATAAATCCAAAAAGAACATGTTTGCAAACACTGACTGCTACACGAATACTCCTTATAGAACCAACGTCGCTCACAATTCTAATTGCATGTCTTTAACATATACATGTTCAGAAAAAGTGATTATACCCACACAACCCATCATATTATACTAAAGTAACCGCAAATTGAATTGGAAATACGATATTTGCATACAATAAGATTGAGTTGAGTATGATGTTTTTATTCCTGTATAATAACCATGCCCTGCAAGTGCTCGATTTTGTCATCGGACGTTAATATGAGTAATAAAACCATATTGTATGTTGATATGCGGTTTCACATTTTAAACAATACTGAACAAATAAATCTCATATTTCGTCGGGTATCGAGTGATTCGATGTCTCGTCTGCTAGTTATGATCTATTTATCCCAAACGACATTTAAACGGACTGTAAACCACGAATGACGAAATTAATTGAAAAAAGTTTTTTTTAATTTTTATTTCATTTTTTTATTTATTTATTTTTACTGGGTATGTCTACCAGATAACTACCAGTTTACTATAAATAACGCAAGAAGATTGATCATCATCGTCACGTGGTAAACCCAGGAATGCAAATTGTGCATACGTAGTGAAATGTGTATATTTTATATATAAAATTATCAATCTACTTGCGTTATGTATAGCGTGTATATCGTTAAGTCACCTATTTTCGCGATGTACTTTCGATTTCACATCACGAAATTGTATTACCGAATATACTGAAAATATGAACGTTTTTGAAGTAATGTTATATACCAGTCGTGATATTTTAATCAATATAAACTAATAATTGTAAAAAAATACGGTATTTTAGAACTTTTCTTTTATCGTTATACGTGGTTTACAGTCCCTTTAAATTTCCGTCATCTCTTAAAATGTGCTTATATATAGATAACATTATGCAAAACTGTGCATAGAATTATGTCCCTGTTCATAGCTCACAAATTTCGTGTATCCTTTCTTGAACATATTAAATACGATAAGAAAGAGAGTAGTTATGTCAAAGTCGTACTTCTCCAATAATTCGTCGACTATAGTTCGACACAGGTTTTGTGACCCAAAAATAATTCAATAAACATGATAAAAAGATAAAATAACAAAATGACAATTTACTGTTACTTTGTATATAGCGTGGATAAGCCTAGTTATATTATACGCGTGAAAGATATTCCCATATTATTTATTGAAAATTCACTCTTTCTTGTTTGTTTTCTATATTTCCCAACGTGTTTTTTTAAAGTGCATACACATCACTTGGTAAAGAAATACTGTAAGGCAACTGGTTACTTTCCATTAATAAGGCCTTCATGCTACAATAAGATTTCTGTTTATATACAATGTATTTACAAGATGTTTGCATACGTCGAGGCACATATTGCCATTGGTTGTTGTCATTTGTATTTAATGAAAGATATGCCGCCCGCATAATCACAAGGACACAATTTGTTATCGTGTAACATGTACGAGATGCATGCTTTGCACAAACTTACATGATACGCAGGCTATATACATCGTTACTATGACATTTTCACAGCGCACGCCCGGTTGCATTCGTAGTTGATGAAGTTCTAGCGAGCAAAGCAGCATTATTTGACACAACAGTCCTGCATACCGGTACTTTACATTATTTTGTACACATAGATTTTCGAATTGAATTTCAAACCAAAAATGCAATATGTTTTTTCATGAATATCGTTTGAATTGTGTTGTAGTGTTATGTTGTTACCGAAAGAAAGGCATTTTTTCTGCGATTAGCAGGATTCAAAAAGAATTTAAACCACGGAACAAGTGAGAGCTAAAGAAAGATGGTCTTTTTATTAGCACTTGCTAACTAGAACTTATACGGGATGTCGCGAAACTANAGAGGTAAAACAATTTATGCCGTTTGTAAATTCCATCGTTTTTTATAACTTCGTCATATTTACTTTTCATCAAAGACCTGTTTTAATACTTCTCTTCTTTAGCTTTAGTTCGTTCTTCAAAGTGATAAGCGCTTAACAATAAGTCTCGGCATATTACTTTGTTTAATATGGATTCTCGAGAATTATGTATTTAAGCGCGTATATACGATATTAATAAAAAAATAATATATAATAATGTTGATTTAAAAACATCAGAAGAAGTGGTACCGGAAAATCAATGTAAAAAGAGTTATATAAAATTACAACTCATTTTTGCCAAAACAGTAGAAAGTCCATTCATGTACAAACACATGTAAACTTTAAGGAAATCTGGTTTAACGCCTGTTAAGTTATTTTGCACATTAACAGGTTAAACGCCTGTTAAGTTCATTTTGCACATAACTTAATTAACACTTTTTATTTTGTTTTGATCTGACTTGTTAAACGAATGTTTAGTTTATTTTTCATATTGTCTNACGAAATTATTTTTTTTCTGTGGGTATAAAGTAGTTACAAACACCTTACCCAAACCACCTGTACAACGGTTACTGCAAGTGTATGAGAGAGATGTAAAGTATCGATTTATTAGATTATAACATTGTCATGATTACCCAACGCTATAAGCGGATCTTTTTTTGTTACATTTTTACTTCCGAACATCAGGATTCCCTTCGACCGACAAAATAAGACTAAGGCCTGAGTTAAAATCGAACTAACGACCTCCCGCACCGTTGGCGAGCCTCTTGGTCACGAAGGCACTTGATAGCAATGACTTTTTTAAGGAACACATAATTTGATACACAAAAGTTCAATGACTTACAAGCAGAAAGGAATAATTTTAATAAAGACGTTATTGATGATTCCAAATCAAGAATTGATATACACGTTTAATGTATTTTTTCTTTAAGACTGCACTTAATAATTGATTGCTGTTCTAAAATGTATTTTCGATAGATAGAGTCATACACTGTTGCTTGGTATTAAAAGATAATATATGAAGCGATATATAGGACAATATCTAGTTTATGAGAATTAAATTAAAACATATTGTTTTGTATTTCTTTTTATATTTTAATTATGATGTTATGTGGTTAATTTGTATTTACAATTAAATGCTTTATGAATAATTTTGGTTCAAGTGTTAGTATTGAGTGTCCTAAAACTGGTTTTAACCGTCAAGACCATGCTNCTTTCGACGTGTATTATCCATCAGTATTTTTAAGACACACACTATAAAAAAAAATCGCATACAAATCTAACATGTTAATTTTTTGTATTACCGGAACAATCGCAATTATCCTCAACGTACCATCATCGAAAATCAACTGAACACGCACTTTGCCCCATTCGACGTTTGCTAATTTTGCTTGTCAACTTTTTACACTATTTCAGAAAATCAGTGAAGCTTTGGTTTCGAATTCAACTTAAAACCCCAATGCGATTATAATAATAAATATTGCAAAATAGATGTGACACATAATGTTGATTTAGTGACCCTATCAACTACAAAATATAAGCGAGTGGGCGCTCTGAAAGTTACACAATTACGACGAATTGTACGGTATATTTTACGTATTTGAGATGCATGGACTCAGCACGATTCAAACCCCCAAAAAAAACTTTAAGAAGAGACAAAATTGCAACCACTGTGTGAATTGACAGCCAATTTAAATAGTCTTTTCAGGAAAAAATGGCTAACTGGAACTCATTCGGCATTTTACAAAATGGCTAGCTGGAACTCATTCGGCATTTCCCTAGAATAGATCAAAGGAAATGAGCAATCCAAATGTCTAATTATTTTCGGGCGAGGCAAAAAAAAGAAAAAAAGTAAAACTCCCTTTCGAATCTACAGGATGGATTTATTATGATCACTGCTTGATCATTAACTTATGACAAGCGACCATTTGCCTCTTTATAATAGGCTATCTTGAATTGAAATTTAATATAGAAGTCTGTACGATTGCACAGAGAAATTGCTCCATGGAACGTTTTTCAATTGACTGTCATTGAATAACCGAACTTAATGAAATTGACCTGTGACAGTTTAAAAACTTACTGTGTAAGAATATTAAGTGCAAAAAATAACGTAAATACTTCAATTGATGAAAGACGTACCAACCATGGAATTAAAACTTTCCAAATAAAGAATTGAAGCATTCTGGATTTCAGNGAATAACCGAACTTAATGAAATTGACCTGTGACAGTTTACAAACTTACTGTGTAAGAATATTAAGTGCAAAAAATAACGTTAATACTTCAATTGATTATGCCGATTTGCCTAATAAAGTGTTAAAGGTATTGATGAAAGACGTACCAACCATGAAATTTAAACTTTCCAAATAAAGAATTGAAGCATTCTGGATTTCAGAATCACACATATGAAAAAATTACAATGTCTATATCATGTATGAGTATTTGATTAAAAGATTCATGACTTTACATTAACATTATTTTTATAAAGTTTGTAAACTGTTTATATAATTTATATTTGTTGTTTGTAAAATTATATATATGTTTTAGTTCAATTAATAGGCAAACTAAAACTATCGTGTGTATATGTATTGATTTTATAAAGGATATCACAACTATAAATATAAGATCCTATTTGACTCTATAAAATGTTCGATAATTTCTGTATAGATTTATTTGAATGCCTGTGGTCATATCTGACATATATATAGTGTGTAGCTGAGAATACTCACATGTAACACGTGCTTCTTAGAAATATTCTTTAATGTCTTCTGCTGATGATTGTTTTTTTTCTTGTTATAGTATATGCTATAGTATAATTATATAGGATGCACGTTTGATAACAGATTAAACTTTTCCAATTANATGATTGTTTTCTTTCTTGTTATAGTATTTATGCTATAGTATAATTATATAGGATGCACGATTGATAACAGATTAAACTTTTCCAATTATTTACCTTCGTTCACTTGTTGATAAAAAGTTACACAACATGTGTGGAATGCTTAGTATTTAAACATCTAACAGTAAACGTTTTGTATAACCAGACCAATCGCGACTTTTAACGCATTAACGCCAAAAATATGCGTGTACTTAAAGTGCACTTTATTCCGTATCACACCAAAACGCAAGCTGAGTTTTCACACCAACTGGTTAATCTCCTTCTGTCCTTTTAAGATATACAGTATAATGTATACATGAATCTTTATNGAACAAGATGAGTTGTCACCTAAAGTTTATATGAGTAATAAACGATTATAATATGTTTACTTTGAGGTGCGAATTTACTTGTTAAGTTATAATACAAACAAAACCAACATTTCGTTGGATATCCAGTTTTCCGAAATATCGACTGCTATGAACGATCTTCATAATTATCACTGATTTAAATTCAAGCCATTTTTTAAAATCTTTGATTGAATAACGTCTCATAATTTATGTCTAAATATATCCGAAAAGGACTAAACATATCAGAGTATGACTAAATATATCAGATTATGCAAAAGTGTGCAGTGATGAATGTCTCTTGAAATAACGATCACTTCTCTTGTGACCTATTTTATGACAATTATTAATACGATAAGAAAAAAAGAGAAGTTATGTCAACATCGTACTTTACAAATAAATTCTTCACTGAACATGTGTCAAGGAATATTTTTGTTTTTGTCACATATTTTACTTATTTTCTGTTACACAATCAATGTATTTGATGTGCATTAATACTTTTGGACGTATGCCATAAAACAAAATGTCCGACATGTACTCTTGCGATGGGTGCTTTATCAGAAAAAATAAAATGAAAACTATTGTTGTTTCTTGCGTGTTTTTTTCCTCCAAATGTTTGTCTTTTTAACTGTGTTTTCATTTTACTTCACACATCATAAATACGCGTGTTTAAAGACGGCATATTATTGTATAATAAGATCCACTGGTACATATGTGTACAGTTGTTAGCTCTTTTAGCGTCAAGAAAAATACTTGAACTGTAACTGAGAATACTTGTTCATAAAGCATTAAATAATATAACAAGTTTGTTACAAAATATATTTATTTTTTATTTTTCTCTCAGTAATATCTTAAAACAAAATGCAATATGTTTTGTGTATGTGTTTTCTTTAAAACTATTATATTCTCTTTCTAAGAAATCCTAACCAGTTCATTATAGTTTAGTTTCATTGATTTGCCTACTTTAAGTATGACTAAACCAGCTACTTTCTTTCCTTTTGGATAATCCCATCTCTTTACTAGCTTGTGCCATACATCTGTACTGCTTGACGAGTGATGCCAATAAATGTCGAGAATGACGTGTTACTTTTTCTGCTCTATATTATGTTCAAACATTCGACCAGTATTCACTGTAGGTCCTGGCTAAATTTAGACAAATATCGTGAATTTATCGAAAGCTTACAAAAAAAATAAAAAAAATATGTAGTGGTCTCAGGGCGAAATGTTCAAAAGACACAGGTTTCCCCAACAGCATATCGTATTATACACGTATCTGTATTATCTGACCATCGCACTAGGACTTGCTATCTTCTATTCTTGGACCCATACGGCCAGTATGGCGTTTTTACAAAGTAAATCAATTACTGACTTAAAAATACAACAATTTAATGCGCTCATAAAGCCATTTTTACAAATAATAAATACTATTACTAGAAAACAGTGTGTGATTTTCGAGTTAAATCCCGGGAATCGTATAGATAATCTACATGGTTTTGTTTTTTGTAAATAATATATAACGATGCTATAACCTATATAAAACATTTGTTGTTAGTTTTGTTAGATTATATTTAGCACATCAACTGAAAAAAGGCTTCTTCAGTTCATTTTGCATATCAACTGATTAAACGTCTCTTTATTTTATTTTTGTTTGCACAGACACTGGTAAAACGCCTATTATGTTCATTTTGCACATAACTAGTTAAACGCTTTTTAGTTCGCTTTGCACATTAACATGTTTAACGAATGTTTAGTGAATTGTGAACATTGCCTGTCGTTTTTACATCATTTTGCACATTTACTGGTTTACCGTCTGTTAAGTTCATTTTTGCGCATTGCCTGGGTTAACGCCTTTTAAGTTCAGTTTTGCACATTAACTGGCTAAATGCCTGTTTAGTTCATTTTTGCACATGCACTGGTAAAATGTCTCTTAGGCTCAATTTTAACATTGATTGGTCAGACTACTTTGAGTTCATTTTGCACACTGACTGGTAAAACGCCTTTTTAGTTCATTGTACACGTCAACAGAAGTATCGAGAATAAATCCAAAAAGAACCTTTTGCAAACACTGACTGCTAGCTGAATAATCCTTATATAACCAACGTCGCTCACAATTATTTTCGCATATCTTTAACTTTTACATGTTGAGAAATAGTGATTATACCTCTACAGCGCATCATGATGTACTAAAGAAACCGCAAATTGAATTTGAAATAAGATATGTGCATACAATAAGATAACTGACTCTATTGACTAAACTAGTTGAGAATCATGTTTAATTCCTAGGTAATAAAGCCTCGAGTCATCTGACGTTTATATGAGTAATTAAACCATATTGTATGTTGTTGTGCGGTACCACATTTTCTATAATAATAAGAAAATAAATTCCCTAATTTCGTCGGGAATTGAGTTCTCCTATGTATCGTCTGCAATTTTTAAGGATGTCCGGATGATCAGCATCGTTTAACGTCTGCTTATATTGATATTAAGATCATGCAAAACTGTGCCATGATTTATTTTCCAGTATATAGCTCACACATCTCGTGTCAACTTTCATGAGAATATTTAATACGATAAGAAAGAGTGCAATACTACCAAAGTCGTACTTCTTCAATACTTTCTCGTCTATGCTTCGACCAAGATTTGGTTCCCACACATTAATGTAGTAAGTGTGATAAATTAAAGATAAAATATCAAAAGGACAATATACTTTGAAATTGTTCATTGCATGGATTAGATTAGTCATAGTTTACTCGCGAAACATATTCCCAGTATCAGCAATGAACATTCACGCTATCTGGTTTATTTTCTAAAATGTTTCTATATTGTTGTTGTTTACAAGTTCATATTCAGCACATGCATTAATATGGTAAAAGGACGTTTTTTGACAATTGGTAACTTGCCATAAATGAGGACTTCGTGCTACATTAAGAGTTCTGTTTATATACAAATAATAACAAATTGTTTGTCTCACGACAAGTCACATATTGTCATTGGCTGTTATTTGCATTTATGAAAGATGTGCCGCCAACACCATATCAAGGACACAAGTTGTTATCGTGTTAGGGGATGCATGCTTTGTACATACATGATACGCAAGCATTATCCGTAGTTACTTTGTCATTTTCACAGCGCACGCCCGGGTGCATTTTGTAATAGATCAAGTTATCTCGAGCAAAAACAGTATTATGTGTCTCTCCTGTCATGCATACATATGGTTTTCTGGAATGTACCTATTTGAGAAAAAAAAATAACAGCGAAATGGTGATGGTCTTTTTAAGAGAAATGGCTAACTAGAACTCATACGGCATTTAGAGCAAGGGGAGCGAGAAATTTCTCAATATTGTTTTGCGAAATATTAACACAAAGAAACTCCAGTTTCGAGAGTAGAAGAGGACTTAGTTGGTCTACTACCGAAAGGTGGGATTGAACCCACAGCAACATAATTGATACTGCCGAAGGCACGATTTAATGTAACAAAAACAAAAATCGACTAAATCTTGTCTTGCATTAAACATAGTTAAAACACATCAATTTGCTAAACATTCTTTTAACAATTACAGTGGAAACGTTATTAGATCCTGTGACTTTGTTACTTACTGCTGAACGCATTTTTTTATTCTTTAAAATCATGTAAAATCATAAAGTTATCGAACAGTAAGATTCGACGGAATAATTCAGAAAAAAATATAACCGTGTCTATTCGATTTAAAATATCACTACATGTACCTATGATTTGAAATACAGTTCAAAAGGTCTTTATTTTTCCAAAACAATACGTGCCGGAAGTTTAATTCGAAACTGTATCGTCGTCATTGATAAACAACTTACTCGCTATTTCATTATAAAAATACAGCAACACGTATGTTTCTAGTTAATCAAACGGTAACTATAATTTACTTTTATAATTGTGAGAATTTCTTGAGTAATATTTCCTTGTCAATGACATTGTTTATACGTCATTATTCAAATATATCGATTATATAACCATTTTTTAATAAATAAAATTAGTTTTTATAACAACAATAAAAAACATCAGAATTGTAATAAAGGCAGTAAGAACCGCATCAGAAATGTTGACATATGATTAAACAAGGGCTGTTTGTAAAACATGCATGCCCCCCCCCCATATGGGCTGTCAGTTGTAGTGGCAGCCATTGTGTGAATACGTTTTTTGTTTCTGTGAACGGTGATGGTGGTGTTGGGTGGTGGTGGTGGCGGTGGTGGGTGGTGGTGGTGAGTGGTGGTGGGTGGGTGGT
>VMBQ01005847.1:0-46944 GCA_007657795.1 Dreissena rostriformis | reverse complement strand
TTATACGAGATATTACACAATTATATAAATTATTTAATTATTAGTCTCTATAAAAATATATCCATTAATTATTAATAATTAGAAACTTTTTGTTACATTTTTACCAACTACATCATGTGGAAAGTTTTGAATCCTAATACCGGGTAATACTTTATTTTTTTTACATACCGGTAAATGAAATTCAATTTAATGGTCTTTATGGACAATACTGGGTATAACTTGGTATCTGTGTTTTATCTGATTTACATTTTATTAACTCACTTACATTATTTTTCTACAAATATGATATGATATGTAACAGAATGGTATTTATGAAGGAAAAGGGAAATGGGTAGAGACATGATGGATTATACATGTAATATATCTTTTTGTTATCATTCAAATAATTTAGTTGATCTCATGTTGCATTAAGACTCATGCCCCAATTTAGTGTTTTAAATTAATAACACAGTTTTGTGTCATCATTTATGACACTCACACAGTTTGTAAAACTAACAATAACACTGGGCCACTTAGATAAACATTGGACCTATTTGTGCCACATAAGGGTCCTATTAGGGCCAGACAAAGCAGCCTCTAACTGTTTATTAGGGGCCATAAAAGATGCCTCCAACTGTTAATTAGGGGCCATAAAAGATACACAGATAAGTGCCAATAAGGGCCCTGCCATAAACTGTGAAAACATGCTTTGATTGCTACAGTAAGTGACAGATTCCTGTTAATTGTGTTTCAATATAAAAAAAAGTATTTCTTCAATCATCCCTCATTATCAATTCTGACTTTAAAGTTTAATGACTGTTATTGTAATTCTTTTGTAATCTGCACAAACATGAAACCTAGAGATCCTATTTGGGGATTTTTTGATGAAATCACAGAAGGAAATAAGGCTTAAACCAACTAAAACCAAGTGTAACTACAGCATTGGCTTACTCTTTTTTTCTTTACAATAGAGGCTAGCAGAGAAGTAAGGATGATAAAAAAACAATTACAACTGCATGTTTAATGAAGAAAAAATAGTGTTGCCCAGTATTGCCCACTTTTTAGAGTATTGCCCGGGGCGGGAAAACCCGGGTTTTCCCGGGGGCGGGTTTTTCGTGCCAACCCTGATAAGATGCCCTTATCTTTTCGATCTATTTAGGATTTTCAACAGATAATTCACACAAGAACACAATGCGTAAAGTTTAGATGCAAGATCACATATAGAACACAATTAATAAAAAAAAATGAATATAATTTATAACTGGCGATGTAACTTGGTCATTGTAAACAACACATTTCATGTTTCGACAGTTCAAATAGCGTGTTAGATGCCCCCTGAGTGATTTTGATCACGTGATCCGTTATGGCTGCAACTGATCCGCTAATAGATGAATTCTGCGGCGAAAAAAAAAGGTATCACAAATACATTTTGCCTGCATTTAAAAATAAGACTATGTGTTGAATCAGTAAGCAAAGGTAATATTTAATCAAACTGGTGTAAAAGAAGTCCCAATACATTTATCGCTTTTCACCAGAACAACTTTATTACTCTACTGATTCGGTAATTGTAACTTGACTGTATCAGTTAATAAGGAAATATGTATTTAAACTATACTGTCATATAAGCTACAGTTATGAACTTCTGTTTAACCCTTTCCCGTTCAGAAGCCAAGTAAAAATGGCTATATGCAACCAGCATAAAACCAGAACAGCCTGTGAGTAACTCGCATCCTGTTCAGGTTTTATGCTGTTTGCTGCTCATCAGTATCCGAGGGTTAGAAATGAAGCCTTCAAAACTTAAATCTAGAAAGAAAGGTCTAAAATTTAATTTTATTTTCTAATGCGTCTAAGGGTGCTTCTGAGTGGTAAAAGGGTTAAAGCCCCATTAACACTCGAAATCAACGAATATTTAGTAAAATATTTCATAAAATAAAGTTCCCCATAAAAATTCATTGTTCCTTATAGCAATAGCCAAAATTTCAACGCTAGATTAGGTCTGGTACCATATTTATACATCTCATACATCATACAAATAAGATTTAACAAGATACAAAATGCTCATATTTATTTTTTGTGGTATTCAACACATGTTCATAATAAAAAAGAGCATTTTGTATCTTGTTAAATCTATGTTACCAGACCACATCTAGCATTAAAATTTTGGCTATTGCTATACGGAACACTGATTGTTTATGGGTTAATTTTATTTAACGAAATATTTTCAGTGTTAATAGGGCTTTAAGATACACTGTGTGTGATTGACTTGTTACAGACTTTGATGTTGACAGACCTGAACATCTGGCTGACCTCATATCTCTAACAAAACCCATCAGAAGTAAAGGCACTAGGCCAAAGCAGCCCAAGAAGACCCCTGATAATGTTAAGGAGAGGAAATCTACCAATAAGGATATTAACAGGTTTCTAAATGAGCCTTGCTCTGTGAAAAGGGGGTTTAATGCATGCGGACTGCACAGGCTAATCTAGGACGATACTTTACGCACATGCATTAAACCCCCTCTTTACTCAGCGCGACTCAAATGTTATTCTGCTTTTATTGTTGAATATTTAGTCAGATTTGGTTGATTACTATTTCATAGTGTAGTGTCATGTTTTCTAGTTTGAGTCTGATGGGTTCTTTGAGAGTGTTATATTGTTTATGTCTTTTTTCACCTTTGCGAAGCCTTGTAAAGCTTTGATGTTTGAATGAATGCAAATAAAGTACAAATTGAGAAGATTCTGTAACTCAAATGTGTGTGCATAATTTGTGATATTCTTTTTATATATTTTACATACATATTTATATTGTTTGTCTCTGTCAGGGCCTTTTTCCCATCTTTGTGAAGCGGTCTTGGCCCAATGATTTTGTGAAAAAATGAGTCGCAAACTGTTCAAAATTGTGAAAAAATGAGTCGCACACTTTTTCAAATTGTGAGAATTAGAGTCGGGAACTTCTTTAAATTGTGAAAATTTGAGTTGTAGAATTTGTGAAAAACGGCCATTCTCTAAGAAAGAAAAAAAGCCCTGTCTGTGAACATTTTTAAAATAGAATACAGCTTTATATTAGCTATTAATTCGCTGTGGAAGCTTTACATTGTTATTTAAAAACATTACATCAGATGAATGTGAATTTTGTGTGTTTGACTCAAAATGTTTATATTGAGAAGATATATTGTGTAGAAGTCTTTAATAAATAATGATTTGTCTTAATTAAGGTCTGTCATAATTTGAATTGTTACATACTAACAGTCTCTTCATTTGAAGAAATAACCTTTACAGTCATCATGAAGAAGATCTTCTGAATCCATCCGATGACAAAGTCTGTGAACTTCGAGCCCGGCTAGAGGACTTTATAGCAAATCAGAACTTGACCTCTATTGATTTTCCATCCACACTTACTGCCAGAGACAGGGCCATTGTGCATGAGGTACAATAATACAGATAGTTCTGATGTTGGAAATCAAATTATTTGGTTCATTTTCAGATTTTATTTGTACCAATTGTAGTTGTAGTTGAATAGATTGATACAAGTTTTAGTAATTTTAGTCTGTTTTTGAAAAGTATTCGAGCCTTGCTCTATGAAGGTGGGGTTTAATGCATGTGCGTAAAGTGTCATCCCAGATAAGCAGTCTGCAAGTCAGGGAAGAAATTCAATATGAGTATTCCTTTGAACGAAAAATACAGCAAAAGCTGCACAGGCTAATCTTGGATGACACATAGGCTTATCTGGGATGACTCTTAACGCACATGCATTAAACCCCCTTTTCACAGAGCGAGGCTCATTTGTTTAAGGTTCTTGGAAAATCTTTATGAAAGTTAACAAACAATTTGCTAGGTGGGTCCTCTGCAAAACATGTACATATAATTTCACTTCACTGCACAATATGGCCACCATTTCTTAAAACAGATTTGTGTCTTAACACCATTATTTTCTAACCAGAAGGTTAGCATTTGAATAATTTTACACAAATTCACTCAAATGCTCATTTTGTAGTCCTCTGCCAAATAAAAATTGGAAAGGTTCGACTCCATTGCACAAAATGGCCACTTGAGCTAAAAATATTTATTTTTTTAAGTTTTGTATATTTGACATATTTTTTTAGGTTATTGGCCAATCTTTTTTTATTAATGTACACACATGTTATTTGAATATTCTTCTTCCAAATTTATGCATATGGTTGTGCTTCCCTGCACAAGATGGTGACCATAGCTAAAAATAGAAATAAGTCTTAAAGCCATTTTCTTCTAATCAAACAATTCTGTTTGGTAAGCACAGTGGTTGGTTCACGCACTTCTCACCTAGGCAACCTGGGTTCAATCCCCATTCCCGGGTTCAATCCCTGTTCCCGGAAGGATGTGAGTTTGTTTGGTGGTCTCCATACAGGACAGGTGGGGTTTCCTTCGGGTGCTCCAACTTTCCCGCACTATACAAGACTTCACCAAAAAAACTATTTTCAATAAAAAACCATGGCAGGAAATTGCAGCCATAACATGTCATGTTAAGAAATCTTCATTTGATGCACTGGTTAACAAATCCAATATGCAAAATTGTATCAAAGCACATATGTCAGTAATTTTGTAATTTTATATCATCTCTGTAGTTCAGTGTTTTCAGATCAAATATCTATTAAGTCTTTAAAAACATCATATATTCTTTTTCTCCAACCTTCACATGTAACCACAATGGCAAGTCTGTGCATTTGTGATTGCTTTTGTCTGTTGTTTTTTGTGTGTTGTGCGTTGTCAATATTTACCATGTTAACACTCTCATTTTATTGATCAGTTTAATGAAACTTGCTTCGAACATTTGTCACAAAAATATCTTGGCCAAGTTCAAAACTTGGTCATGTGAGGTAAAAAACTGTTTCACTAGATGAAATAAAAGAAAAAGATTGTTAACTCTTTAGAAATGACATTTTAGTCCAATCTTCTAGAAACTTGGTCAGAACATTTGTTCTAATGATATCTCTGTTGAGTTCGAAAATGGTTCGGATCTGTTGAAAAGTATGACCTCCAGGGGGCGTGAAAATTCTCCTATATAGCTATATTGAAACCAAGTTAACTTTTTTGAAGTCACAATTTTTACCCTTTCTTCATAAAACTTGCTCAGAATGTTGTTTTTAGCTCAGATGTTTTTGAAGAAAACCTGAGGTATTGTCATAGCCAGCTCGACCGCGGCGTCCGAAAACTTTAACATTGGCCATAACTTTTGCATTATTAAAGATAGCAACTTGATATTTGGCATGGATGTGTATCTCATGGAGCTGCATATTTTTAGTGGTGAAATGTCAAGGTCAAGGTCATCCTGCAAGGTCAAAGGTCAAACAAACTTTTTTTCATGTGTTTCTCATGGACCTGCACATTTTGAGTGTGAAAAGGTCAAGGTCAAGGTCATCCTTCAAGGTCAAAGGTCAAAAAAACAATATCCAAGCACCCACAGCCTGCGTTGGCACCCTCTATGCGGTGCTCTTGTTTTAATGATATCTCAATTGAGTTTGGGAATGGTTCCGTTCCATTGAAACATATGGCTGTCACAGGATATGTTACTTTAGCGTGTGATCTTGGCTTGTGCAACCTTTTAACACTGGTTTAAGTTGCTTCTTTCAGAAGATGATTACAACTGTTTAACAGATACTATGAAAGTGTGATGCTGAAGTGTTTTTTTTGATGATATCAAGAGATGTAATTGGAATATTTCCATTTGATCTATAAATAATTCACAAGTGCCCTGTTGAACTCTGTATAGTGACAGTATCAACAAGTAAATGTGTCTCAGTTACAGGAAAGAGCATTTTAAGCTTACATGTGCCACACTCTGATTTATCTGGAACTGCTGCTGCAGTAGGCAAAGGTCTATTCTGCTTGATAAAAGTTAACACAATAAAAGTCATAGGTATACGTTCTGTTCTCTTAAATACTCTGAAAATATTATTATATTTGAGTCTCTCTCTGTGAAAATGGGGTTTAATGCATGTGCATAAAGTGTTGTCCCAGATTAGACTGTGCAGTCTGCACAGGCTAATCAGGGACGACACTTTTCGCCTAAATTGGTTTTTTTCTTTAGAGGAGACTTCATTCAAACCAAAAATACCATGCGGAAAGTGTCATCCCTGATTTGCCTGTGTGCAGTCTCTTATCTGAGACGACACTTGACGCAAATGCATTAAACCCCCTTTTCTCAGAGCGCATCTTATTTCCATTACAGCTCTCTGAGAAGTTGGGTCTGACACACATCAGCAAAGGGACAGGGGATGACAGGCATATTGTAGTTTGTCGACCAGGTGCAGATAATCCAACAGAAACACCATATGAGAAAGCGAAAAACACAGAGTTGTCTTCTCCTGAACCCTTACCTGCAGAAAATGCAGTTGTGGATAGTGGAAAATCTAGAAAGAAGAAAAAGAACACAAATCCAGATTGTACAGAAGAAATAAATAAAGAACTGGATGATGATAATAAGGAAAATCCTGAAGCTAGTAATGAAGATGATTACAAAAATGACGTGGAAATGAAAGAAACCAAGGGAACTAGCTTTGAGAAGCAGAATGTAACTCAAATTGGTGCTATTGATGGAAAGATCCGATGCCAGATATGTCAAAAAGATGTGCTGAAAGCGAACCTAATTATGCACGAAATCCATTGCGAAAAGCAATGAAATAGCAGCGCAAGCTCTGTGATACCTGACAATAGTGCTAGAGCTAAAAAGTAAGCCCAGGTTTCCAAATCATCCACCCCTAGACAGTTTGACAAGGTGCTTGCCACGAAAATTGGTCAGATTGATGACGATGACTTTGATGCGCTCATAGCAACAGTAACTAAACTGGATGGCAACTGCTGCTACAAGAAATACAAGACAAGCGTTCAGACCCTGTGTCAAGTTTGCGACCACTGTTCGGGCTGCTATTGTCTTGCCCACCATATACCCGAAGTCCACGAATGTGGGGAAGCAGCCCGAAGTGCAGCCCGGGCGAGAATTAGCAAAGACGGGGTTCTCTTCAGGGGTAGTGGTGGTCCGGATCGGTCAATGCACCCAAATAAGAAAGCACACCTGCAGAGAAAACTCGATTCAAAACTGGGAGAATTTTCATCCAAGCGGAAAGGCAAACCCAAGAAATAGCTTCCTCTGTATTGTCACTGCAATGTTAACCGTATTGTGTGTGTTTATAAATGAATGTCTTTTGTCTCTAATTTTGTTGTGTTTAAATACTGTTTTTTATGAAATTTATTATTGAAAAGATCACTACATTGTATTGTTTGTTGAATTTCATATCACATATTTTTTTTATATAATGAATATATTTAGATAATTATATTCTTCATATTCGTATGGTGGCAAATTTTACCGTAGCGTTGCATGGGGCATATTGTAAATGTCTGTTTTTGTCGTCGACTGCAGTTTAATTTTTACCTGTCAAAAAGGGAACTCCACATTACTAATAAGATAAAGTCAATGTAAATGGTTCTTGATGAGTAAGTTTAATACATTTTCGTTCAGTTAAACATGCAATACAATGTCAATTTCAAGTTTTAAACAATGCCAATTAGATGTGCCAGCGAAGGCACTTTTCCAAGTACTGCGAATGCAATCAGAATAGTATACATTAAGTTGTGCACCAGAAGCGAAGGACACAATATTTAAAACTATTTTTAGTTTGATACCCACACACCATACAAACAAGTATCACCCGATTTCTTACAGCATGTGATCAAGTACTTAATTAAAAACAGCCTGGACAATACTTTTGCCATGCATGTACCGGTATATACTATAGGTCTTATCTTTGCTGTGCAAAAGGCAATGTCTTCAGACACATTTTCAACAATCTAAGATCAAGACCATTGAAGCGGAGCGTCCGTCTAAAGTGATTTGTATGCCCAGACCACCCCCCCACCTGGTAAGTCCGTCCGGCATTCTGTTTTCCGGAGGTTTTGTTACGAAACGCTTTCAGATATTGAGCTGATTCTTGGTATGTGAGTCTTAATTCATAACTAACAGTTGAAGTGTGAGTTTCGTTCCTGTCCATTGATTTTTGGACTTCTTTTTTTTTCCTTTATCCGGAGGTTTTTACGCAACGCTTTCAGATATTAAGCTGATTTTTGGTGTGTGAGTCTACCTACATGACTTACAGATGAAGTGTGAGTTTCGTTCCGGTCCATTGCTTTTTTGCGATGTTATTGGCCTTGGACTTCAAAATCTCCCGTTTTCCGGAGTGTTTTTTTAAGAAAACGCTTTCAGATATGTAGCTGATTTTTGGTATGTGACAGGGAGATCCAGAGAGGACCCGACTGGGGGCACAATATGTGTTCCACAGTACACATGTTGGGGGAGGGGGTGGAAATTAGTCAGTGCACAATGAATGGCCATATATCGCACGATTCCCTTAAACGTGTCTCCATTGCACAAATCAGACTCCACAATACAAGACAGTTTAATGTTTCTTGGATTCTGTCTTGCAAAGTGTTTGACTATGTCACTAAGATCCACATAAATTTCCCTGTGCACTGACATGAGACAGAGACCATTTCGATTTGTGTCGAGTTCTTTTTTGGTTTAAACAGAATGCCGGACATTCGTTCCCACGGATAATCGTTCCTACCCTAATTATTATCAAATTTTATCCAAATCAGTATGACATTCAGGGCAGTTTTTTTAAACCGGTATTTGTTATGTGTCATTATTAAAATAGTGTGATATTTTTCATAATGTCATCATATTTTAATACAGTTCAAAGAAATGTTCGTGAGCACGAGCTCATGCTTAACGTCATTAACGTTAACAATTATTCGAATTTATGGACTTTCACTGAGATCTGTAATAAGCGAAACATTGCAGAAATCGGGGCGACTTTAACTGCATAGCCAGCGTAATTTATACTTAGACGTGTATTTCTTGGCGTACGAGTGACCCTCGAATTATAGAACAGAATGACCGCGTTCGTTCGTAAGTAGTGCCATGTTGGAAGTGAATTTGAAGGAGTGGCCCGTTACTATATACTAAAGTATACATGTACCTATTGTTTACACAGTTTAGGAATTGCCTATAATTGTCGGAACCAATGTCCCGGTGTAAAAATTATGTAGGAACGAATGTCTGTGGTGTGAAAATTATGTAGGAACGAATATCCGGTCTGTCAACATAATTTTGGAACGATTGTCTGGGTTTTCAAAATAACGTAGGAACGAATGTCCGGGTAGTCAACACAACGTAGGAACGAATGTGTGCATTGTTAAAATTAGCATAGGAACGATTGTCCGTGGGAACGAATGTCCGGATACCAAATATAACATATATTTTTTTAATGCTTATATCGATTCAGCTTAGAATGCCCTTTACGAAAAGATATGTATGATGGCAGTTTTCGCCTTTACATTGAATTATACATGGAAATTATTTAGTATATTGTGACCACAATGTTCGAGATCATCCAGACGGTTGTTTAGTGTAAATCACCACTATTTCAGCAGACGATTTATTGCTTAAATTAGCGGAGAATTCCGGATATAGTCGATGTATCACGATAAGTAAATGACAGACACTTGCTGTTATCTAGACGCTTTAAATCTACTGCCACAAAGAGGCTTATTGAAAAGCACACATTACATGCTTCGTAATAACATAACAAGCGTTTCAGAATCATACAAGCGCATATCGCACTAAAGGGATAGTTGCTATGGTGATAATCGAGCGTTAACAGGTGCCCCCTGTGGATAATAGACAGTTAAAGGGACTGTCCACTAGATTTTGGCATGTATTAAAGCTTGTCATTAAATGCTTTAAATGCTTTATATTGATAAATTTAAACATTTGAACTAAAAATCTCCAGTAAAAAAACAAGAAAACAATTTAAAAAAAGGAAAAAAAGTAACCCTCAACAGGGCTCGAACCACTGACCCCCGGATTCCTGGAGTCCTAGAGTAAAAAGCTACCTGTTTAGACCACTCGACCACGGACGCTCATGTTTAATGCGGATGTATTTTCTAGCTATATAAGCAATCCTCGTAGGTTCCCAAAATATCGTTTCGCGTCGCGCGACGCTTTATCTAGTGGACAGTCCCTTTAAGGAGGCAGTCAGTCTACAGTGTTTGAGCCTTATCTGCGCATTGACCCCGGTCAATTTCCTATATTTAAGGTGTATGGCCTACAAAAAATGTTTTTTGACACCAGAAGCTGAAATGTAAGTATAAATTGTCAATATTCAAGTAACTTCACTTGTTTTCAGTAATTCGAATCTAAGTGACCTGGATTTTAGTCAACATTCTGCACATTCTCAGTGAGAAGTAAACACATGTACTTACTGCTTGAAGCAGCCGACATTTGACAGATTTCAACGGTCGGTTTAAATAAGTTAGCAGTGCAAAAAAGTTCAATGGTAATGAGGGCTTTTGTTTTGCTCAGTTTGAAAGCATTTGCTTTGATAGTGCAAAGCATGCTGTCGACTGTGTGCGTAATGTTACCCGGAAAGATAAATGTGAATGCCGGGTTTATCTAAAAATGGGGTTTTTACGGCCAAGTTCCAAGACCCCCGAAAAAGGTCTATTTTACCCCAGATATCAATTTAAAGAGCATTTTCTGCATTGTTTTGTGCTTTATTTTCAAGCTGTTGATGAGCTGCACTGAATATTGTCTGAATCTATTTTCAGGTTGTAACTGAAGGCCTTGTTTTGAGGGTGTTTTGCAGACCAGTGGATGTCGGCCTGGGGATTTTCAAGAAAAACTGTAGACTGTCCCCTAAGGTTCTTAATGCAAATATCAGGGGGCACTTCCTCTGTCGGAAATCGGGGGAATCAGAACATCTGGTCAAGTTGTTTTCACACAAACACACACACACACACACAAAACATTGATAAAGCTGTTGTGAGGCTTCAAAGCGCAGTAGGGGGCATTGTGTTTCACAAATGCAGCTCTTGTATAATTATCTAGTACGACTCGAAATGTTGAATATTTGTTAAAATAATTAAAAAAAAAAACGTTTTTTTTTTTCAATTTGAATACCTGTTTGTGAACATATCCCTTTAACTGAAAACTTGTAACACGTTTCACCCATTTTCAGAAAATGGTTATTACCCCTGTTATCAGCAAAGTGTTCACCACTCTATAAACACTATCTTATTGTTACTTTTTATGGACTTTGTACTTCATTGTGTTTTAAGTGGATTTTCTGCTTAACCAGGCAACATAATTCTGCCATTACCAGTTTGAAGCTAAGTACACTGGTTATTATAATAACTTTAAACTGTGTGCGTCTTCATGCAACACATTTTGGTTTTGATATCACTCGTATTTCATAAAAATAGTCAAACTTATAGTTAAATCACAACTTTTTAATCAGAAGACAGTCCACAATATCTATTGAAAATGGCAACATCTGTAGATTCAGTTAATGAAAGTTCAGATTTTGTGAAGGACTATTCTTGTTTTGTTTGCGAAAGTAAAAATATTGAAACATCTGCTGATATGTTTTGTGAAACATGTTTGAAGTGTTTTTGTCAAAAATGCCTTTATCACCATGATCAAATGTTTATAAACCATTTGACCTATGGAAGAGGAAAAACAAATAAGTGGCCTTTAACACAGACAATGGAGGATTTGCTGCTGAAATGTGATGTTCACAACAATAAGAAACTGCAAATGTTCTGCCAGGACCACAGTCAGCTGTGCTGTTCTGATTGTGTTTTACTGAATCACAGGTAGGTGACACTATTATTAACTTATAGGTAGTTGAAAGTGACAAAATTTGTAAAATGTAGGTTGCATCAATCAAATATCTAAATTATGTAACCGTTTTATACATGTAGTTCAGTTGTTTGAATCATTTTAAGAGTTTTTGTGTCGCCTGACTATGGTCAGGGGACATATAGGTGTTACTTGCGGCGGATTCCGCGGCGGCGTCACACTTTTCGAAAGGCTCATAACTTCTGTGTCCCTTTAGATATTGCTTTTATATTTGGTATGCATGTGCATCTGGACAACACCTTTCCATGTGCATAAATTGTTTGACCCCTCTGACCTTGACCTTGAACTTGAGGTCAGCGTTCAGGTTTCGAAATCTGCGAACGCGATTCGAAAAAGGCTCACAACTACTGTGTCCCTTCAGATATTGCTTTAATATTTGGTATGCAGGTGTATCTGGACAACACCTTTCCATGCGCATACAATTTTTGACCCCTGTGACCTGGACCTTGAACTGGAGGTCAGCGTTCAGGTTTCGAAATCTGCGACCGCGATTCGAAAAAGGCTTATAACTACTGTGTCCCTTCAGATATTNGAAATCAGAGAGCTGCGTAAGAAATTAAATGATGATTTGGATGGAATGGAAAATTCGACTTTGAAAGAACTAGATGAACTTAGGACCGCATTGCAAACCTCTCTCAAGAAAGATGTTGACAACTGCAGTCGACTGAAGAATGAACTGCAACAACTCAGTGAAGCTGTACAGGGCCTTTGTGATAAGAGCAAAACAGACATTGAGTTTATAGCCAACATGAAATGCCTGGACAAAATACACGAGTCTGAGTCATATCTGATGAAGAATCCACCGAATGTTCAGAGTTCAATGATATTCCAGGCAAACATTGACATTGTGCATTACCTGTCTAAACAGTCTAGTCTAGGGAGGATCGTAGACAGTATGCGCACACTCAAGATGAATCCAGATCTGGCGTTGACGGTGAAAAGACACTTCGAGTATAATGTGAAAATATCAAGTGACACAAGTCAGACTTGCCTTGTCATTGACATTTGCAGCCTTCCTAGTGGTCATGTCATTGTTGCAGATCAAAATAATAAGAAATTGAAACTGTTTGACCAGAACTACACTGTGTCCAGTCACTGTGATTTGTCTGATTCTCCATGTGACATGTGCCAAATCACATCAAGTGAAGTGGCTGTGACACTTGATGATGGCAGTGTGCAGTTCACGTCTGTTAGAAATGGGCAGCTGGTAAATGGGTGGAAGTTTCAGTTACCACATGGTGCTGTTGGTATTGCTCACCATCAGGGAGCATTGTATATCACTGATCAGACTGCTCTCTACCACTACACACTGAGTGGGGCACTTGTGAAAAAGCTTTATGAGGATACAGGGGGTGGCAATACTGGTAAATATATTACATATATATATATGAATATTAAAAACATTGAAAATATTGTAAATACATGTATATACCATTATATAAACATAGAATATAATCACTTCTGTGTATATTTAAAACACTAATGAACTTGTATGCGATTATGTTTAGATTTTAAATAAAGTGTTAATGTCTTTTATCCTGATCTGTTTATATATAACATGTTCGATGCTTTGAAGTGTGGAAATGTGCATTGAGTCCTGCCGGTGACCGAATCTATGTCACCAACTTAGAACAGCACAAGCTCCTTACACTGGCCATAGATGGCAGCCTGATATCCACCTTCACTGACCCTGAACTTCAAAACCCAGATGGTGTTCACGTCATGCCTGCAGGACAAGTTCTTGTCTGCGGATCCGTCTCCCATACTGTCATACAGGTGGATCGTGAGGGGAAAAAGAAACTGGCAACAATATCTTCACAGAAAGATGGAGCGATTAATCCAGTGTCTGTCTGCTGCAACAGCAACATGCACCAGATCATTGTGGGATTATTTGAAAACAATGAAATAATTGTTATGACATTGCAATAGCTCTTTTCAGTGGAAAAAACATCGATATAAACATGGTTATTAATGTAAATTCTATTTTTTTTTTTTCTTATAATGGCACATTTATCCTTGCATTTTATATCTAGGTCTAGAAATGAGAATATTATTACAGTTTATCTTTTATTTTTAACAAATTACAAAATATTTAAAACATTGAGTTGTTTTAATACACATAAGATTGTACCATTTCAAACAAGCATGCATGACTACTTTCTATGTTGATGCTAATTAGTTTTGTCTGGCTACATGTCAGCTGCTTTTTTTGCCACGAAACAGATCTTATAATTAATGTATGTCTGTACATGAATTATGTGATGTAATTATATTATTGAGATTTATTAATGTTTGATTATTTATATATTCTGATTAAATATGTTTTATTATCCTTTAGCAATTATTGGGAGAAAAATAAGTTTTGTCATTTTTCTTATTATTAAAAAAAACAACTTATATAATATTACTTATGGTGTGTGTTATTTGTGCCATTGGTGGCTGGGTCAATGAATTATTACAAGTNAAAAAAAAAAAAAAAATATTTTTGTAATAAATATTCAAATTGTTGTTTTAAACATGACATTTTTTTATCTCTTTCTTTTAAATGAATGGTTATTAATATTATATTTGATTTTGTATAGTTTTTATCACTATATGTTGAAAAAAAGTAAAATGGTACATGCATTTTGTATATTTTCTTTTAATTATATATAAAATTATTGTAGAAAAAATAATTCATGGTGACCTTTCAATTTCTTTATGTATATTTTATGCTGATGTGTTTGTCGTTGCTGTAATGATATTTCAATCTCGTCTGTTTGTTGTAAACCGCTACCAATGTATATTATCTTGATTGCATGTTTGAAAGTTGGATATTGACGACAAATTGCCAACATATACAAATTTGTCAACTATACCCCTTCATATTTATTAAAACTTATTATCTAAAAAAAATCACGGTGACCCCCATGTGTATGCCCTCCGGTAGGATGGCATATAGCAGTCGCACTGTCCGTTTGTCCGTCGGGCATTCCATTTTCCGGACTTTTTTTTTCTAAACGCTTTAAAATATTCACCTGATGTTTGGTGTGTGAGTCTACCTTCATGACTTACAGATGAAGTTTGAGTTTCGTTCCGGTCCATTGATTTTTGGCGAAGTTATGGTCCTTGGACTTAGCAATTGTCTCTTTAATAACCGTTTTCCGGAGGTTTTTTACGAAACGCGTTCCGATACTTAGCAGATTTTTGGTATGTGAGTGTACCTACATGACTTACAGATGAAGTGTGAGTTTCGTTCCGGTCCATTGATTTTTGATAAAGTTACGAGCCTTGAAATGTTCTCTATAATAACACTCCCGGAATGTTTTCCAAAACGCTTCTAGATACTGTCCATGGCCCGTAACTTTGTCAAATATCTATGGACCGTAACTTCGTCATGATGTTTGCAATTAGGATACAGCTGCTGTGTTGCTTCAAAGTGCAGTAGGGGGGATTGTGTTTCACAAACGCAGCTCTTGTTGACTAGGTTAACCCACGGTCCGCCCGTGTGTGCCTCAAAAAGTACTGAAGCTAGGATGATAGTCAATTTTGCCCTGTTGGTGACTGAGCTAGTACAGCTACAAAGGATTGGGAACCCTCACAGTGCCGTAAGATGTGAAGAAAGCAATTAAGAAATAAAATACACACGATACTTTTCACGGTATAAACTACGTATTTGCTTATTAGACCAAATTAAGAATTAATAATTTCTGCATTGGTATATGTGGTACACCAAAAAAAACAACAAGTGTTTTACAATTACCTTTTAATTTATAGCATGATACAGACCGGATTTACCTTTTTTTTTTCTCGAAGCATTTCTTTAGGTTTTATTGTATTTAAACCAATGGTCCTTAGAGAATGATTAGAACATATGTTACATATGCAAACATTCAACAGTGCATGGCAACAGACAAGTGGTTTTAAAAATGCTTTAACATACCTCCATTAGTGCGTCCTATTGTTCCACCATCTTAACCTCCGGCCGCACACTCCGCTATATTTTCGCGTCCGTCCCATATACCCAAAACACTTGGGCGGATTTTCGTGGAATTTGCTTATAATGTTAAGATCATGACACGATGTACAATGCTTTGCGACTTTAACGTCATTTCCAAGTCAAGGTCACACTGGAAGGTTATATTTGTGAGCCCCCATGTTTGTGTCCGTTTCCGGGTCTGCTCCATATCGAGATTTGATGCATTTTTGTGAAACTCGGCTCAACTGATTTGCTCCTAAAGATAGCAAAATGCAGAGGGCATTAAACAGTCATGCCAAAGTTCAAAGTCATATCTGACAGTCTCACGTGAAAGTCAAACAGATCACGTCCGAGGATAAAGCTGTCCTTGCACTGACTTGTTAAAATTGTGTTTGTTTGAATTCCGGTTGTTGTTGTTTTTCAACCGCAATGTACATAATTTTAATGTTATTAGATGTAGCACATTGTACCTTCTTTTAAAGTTTGATGTTTTAAAGTGATGATTCAACACTAAAACATGACAGATAACGAACGTGTTTTCTGCTTAATATAATGTGTCTGTATTGTAGATGTAAATGACAATAGGTTTATTTGTACTGAAAGGCCTCCCGCCTAAAATACAAACATATATGCAGTTATCATAAGTAGTGACATTGTATACACTATAACAACAGTAATGGTGAGAAGTGTCAACTAAAAAAGAATAATGTTTATAGATATATAGGCAAACATTTAAGCATTTGTTAAATGTATTTGAACCAATTTTTGAGGTGGGTGTTATCAAATGATATACTTGCACATTTACGAATGGAACAGTATCGCACAAAATATACACAATATGCGAGTTTGACTTCAGTTACAGTAAACGCAATAATATGTACTGATATAAGCTGGTTGTCTTACAATTTTTGTTGAATCACGCAATGTGGGTAGATGCCAAATACTTTAATTCTTGTTGACTTTTAAACATTATTATGAAATAACACTAAGTGAAAAAAGACAACTATGAAATTGAGCTTCGGAGAATAAATTGAGTTTAAGTTCTCCTTATTTCTTCTTGTCAGCACAGTATTCCTATTTGTACGAATGAACAAATGTAGCATCGTACCTAGTTGAGCACATATTTTAAACTTTGATAATACAGCTTTGAAGGTAAAATATATTGTTAAGACAACACATCTTCTACACACTTATATTATTACAAATAAACAACAACAAAATACTTTATACCTCTATATGAATCAATAACTACACATGCAATCGTTTTGTTTTTGTGCATAACATGATATGACTAAGTTATGTCATAATATATCATCAATATTCGGTACATCTTAACGAACGCGCGCGACATCAGAACAACTAGAAATGATTAAACTTACCTTTTTAAATTAAAAACGCATTATGAATATTATGAATACATACGATTAAAAGCGTGAAGAATGCCACAGCAGTATTTGTTGATGTGAAGTATTGTTCTGTTCCAAATGTTAAATGTAACGCATTTGAATTCTTAATTAGTCCCACTATGTTCGAGGTAGACTTGTTGCAATTCTGCAATACACGTTTGTAATGAATATGTCAAGGACCAATACGGTAATCATGAGTTCAACAAACATATAGCTATTAAATTGTATACGTAAGTCCATTTCCTGACGGGTTTCCCATGAAAATTTCCCCAGCTTTCGTCCAGTCAACAATATCCAATGTTCGGTAATAATTGAATGTAACTGCAGCACAAACTTTGCCTTTCTCTCATATCTCAAATAAATGATATACTATGCATGCAATGACTTCCGCAAATTCCTTGATTCAGATTAATGTTGATTTCATTAATATATCTAAAAAACTATACACCCGTTATATGTTTTGCCACAATATTCCGCAATAAATTAACGACGAACAACTGCCAAATTTCATCTTGAAAACGCAAGGCTATTTAATTAGGACTTGAGTAGTTCAGTTCAGCTGGAATGTATGTGTCAGCCACCATGGGCTGATTGGCAGCATCTATTTATTTCGGACAATGACGCATGCCGTCGAGGGGAACTGAAAAGCAAAATATGTGTAGATTACACGACCGTCTTGAATAGAAACCTTCCTGAGTGACGTCTACGAGGTAAACATCATGTTAAGTTTCTCGTCGGATGCATTCTTTATCAAATTGCTTGCAACAGAATCGTCTTGCCCATTAACGTGTTACTGATCTTATGTAATAGCACATGCTTAACAAGTAGTTATTGAAGTAGTGCTTACAAAAAGTAAAAGTGCATATGCTCACGTTTGGGTATCCTTTGTGCGCATGTCTTGATGATAATGGTGTTAATTTTTACTTGCATAACAATGCTTTATGAATAACTCTGGGTCGATTGAGACTCTTTAAAACCGGTTTGAAAACATGACTTGCATTGCCCGTTCAAAGGCGGTGATCCTAGTTTTATTTATTTATATGTGTGTTTCTTGTGTTGTTATTTGCTATGTCTGGTGCATTTTGCCATAACTTAATGGCCTCGTGCGATAGTAGTAATACGATTTCCCTTCTGATGTTGAAGCTTAAGTTTCACTTTGATTATATTTCAGTTGAGCGATTATTGGAAAACAATATTTATCAAATTGTAAATTCTATTGTATTGTCAAAATTGAACAACAATAATGATTTATATTAAAAAATGTTATAATTATTATTATTGTTGCATTATTAGTTTGTGGTTGAGATCATTACAAACAAACTGCATGTATGTGTTAACTATGCATTTTGTTATTTTATTATACTAATGAAACATAAAGCAAAACTGTCGGCATATACTTGCAAATCGGACGAAAAGAATATGAAAAGAATATTTGATTAGAAAAATACATGAAAAATCTGACTACCGGACGGACATCTATATTAATAAAATCTGTCATTATCCATGACAGTTTTTGTCTATTGTGTCTTTGACATAGATTAATTGTATCGCCCGTATTCATGTTCGTTCGGTCTTATAAAGTGAATGGAGGAGCGAGTGCCAAATCGACAAGAAGCACTGATTATATTCTTTTCGCAATGACAGTATTGTTGGCAGTCCATTCTTATTTCCAAATATATATGTTTGCATAGCCTGGGCACTTAGACCATTATGCATTAATGTATTAGAGAACCATTAAAAATGAATACATTAATTTTCATATTGGAATTGGGTTATTTAGATAAAAGACTATCCCACAAACTTTCTTATTTTTTTAATTTTGCATCTAACATGCACACAAACACAAGTTATTATGAATACAGGATGCAATTCAAGCATGTAATTTTGTATACTAGTGTTCCCAAAAATAAGGTCAAAGTTTGGCAATCTATGACTGCGTTTTATATTAATTGCACTGTTTCATTTGAAGTTTTATGTTCGTTTATACTAAACAGTATTGGATTCTATTGCACATGATTTCGGAATTAATTATATTTTATACTGCTTAATGTAATCATCATGCAAAAAGAAAACATATGCGCTGTTTATTATATTACATGTTGTTTTCATGTTTACATTACTCTTGTTTGTCAGAACTTTCATTTAAATTCTTTTACTTTTTATATTGATATATATTCTATAAAATCCAAGTGTTTGTGTTATAAAAAGAGAAGTCTGTGTGTTTTCCTTCGTCAATACTATTGAACATATTCACAACAGGTAAAACTAACATGGAGGAAACAAACTGTGGCAAATATCTATCCGAATATTACCGGTATTCACAATTTTGTTTCAAGTTGTTAAATTCTCAAACCGCTGAAAAGCCTGTTGTTAACTAGTAAATTTAAAGTTTACAATTTGTATTTTTATAAAGAAATAAAACAGCGCAAATATTCCGAGACCGACAAACACCGCCTTATATTTCAATGTAGATAAAAAAAAATATATAATTAATTTTATGAGCCGTGTCTTGCGAAAATGGGTCTTATGGCATGCATCCGCACATTCTGGTCAGGAGCTACCCTGTCCACTTATAAGACCAAGAAACCTTGTGTGACTTTATAGCGGACAGCGTAGCTCCTGACCAGGCTGCGAAATTGCAAAGGCTGGTCTGGAGCTAAGCTAGCCGCATATGACATAATACCCTTTTTCGCATGGCGTAGCTCATACCTACATCACGATTGTAAATAGTGAACAATAATAGAGATAGAGCAATATATACCCGTAATACGCATCTGATGTTTGAAGAATTTAAGGGACACCTCCTCCAAAGGGCCGACCCTTCGTCCGGTTTATGAGCGTCCATCTGACCCAGGTCGGGACATCGCATACACACACAGCAAATGGCAGACAGCGTGTGTATCGCCCCGGCCTTGCAAGCTCGACAGACCTTAATCAAGTCCGCACGGGGACTATGTGGCAAATGCTCCCCACCGACCGAGCGGCTTTTGTACTGGAATATGTCATCACTTTTTATGTCCACCAGTATATACTGGGGGACATATTGTTTTTGCCCTGTCTGTCTGTTGGTCTGTCTGTTGGTCTGTTGGTTTGCGCCAACTTTAACATTGGCCATAACTTTTGCAATATTGAAGATAGCAACTTGATATTTGGCATGCATGTGTATCTCATGGAGCTGCACATTTTGAGTTGTGAAAGGTCAAGGTCATCCTTCAAGGTCAGAGGTCAAATATATGTGGCCAAAATCGCTCATTTTATGAATACTTTTGCAATATTGAAGATAGCAACTTGATATTTGGCATGCATGTGTATCTCATGGAGCTGCACATTTTGAGTGGTGAAAGGTCAAGGTCATCCTTCTAGGTCAAATATATGGGTCAAAATTGCTCATGTAATGTAACTTCTGCAATATTGAAGCTAGCAATTTTATATTTGACATGCATGTGTATCTCATGGAGCTGCACATTTTCAGTGGTGAAGGGTCAAGGTCAAGTTCATCCTTCAAGGTCAAACGTCATATAGGTGGACATAGTGTTTTACAAACACATCTTGTTTTATTTAATGTACCAACACGTTAACTAAATAGAAGAAAACATAACTACAGTTTAAGATCATTTATTCGAAGAGGCAGGGCGGGTTTGGTTTAAAAAGAAAGGGGAATGATTTATTGGTATGATAACAGAAAGACATCGGTTTTGGACGGCACTGAGCCGTCAATTAGTTGATAAAGGCCCTGTCTCGCTATGATGCTGGTGGAGCCCCGGTGCGTGATCCGGGGCTCTACCGGGATGAACCGGGGCTCCAACGGGGACAACCAGGACTCCACCGGGTTAGCGTTAAAATGTTAAATACGTGCGGGATGAACCGATAGTCATCGGGAAGGACCGGCAACGACCGGCGCGGCACCGGGAACAACCGGGACGGCTCCACCGGGGCCCATACAGACCCCGACAGAGCTACGGCAGCACCCGGTTGTCGCCGGTGGTGCCCAGGTGGAGCCCCGGTGAATGCCGGCAGAGTCCCGCGGTAAAGCTACGATACATCGGTAAACCGTCGCTCTGCCGGGATGCCACCGGCATTCACCGGGGCTCCGCCTGGGCATAACCGGCGACGACCGCGATTAAACCGGGGCGTAGCCGTAGCTCTGCCGTGGTCTGATGCCGGTATAGCCTCGGTGAGTGCCGGCGGAGTTACGGTAGACCGGGGCTCTACCGGGACGCTGCCGGCTTTCATCGGGGCTCCATCTGGGCATAACCGGCGACAACCGGGGCTCTGCCGGGGCTTCACCGGGATAAACCGTAGCTAGTCCGGGGTTGACCGGGACTCTGCCAGGTTGTTGACCGCCTTCAACCGGGGCGGCACCGGGAAATAGTGTGACCGCTTTCAAAAAAATTCGACGAATCATCCCGGTTCTCGCCGGTCGACCGGCGTTAGAAAACCGGGATGCACCGGGGCTCTACGGCAATAGTGAGACTTCGTCTTAAGGGAGAAACACTGGGCGTCGGTTGGGTCCTGAGTGCACCGGGACGCGGCCGTCTGCGAGCGGCATATGCAACACGGAGCACATGAATCAAGTGTAAAAAAGCATTCACATTCTTATTGATTCTACATTACATATAGTTAAAAGCATGTAGAAATCATACCGATACTAAGCCACAATAAATCTAAAGTGTTATTTACGTGATCGTCAGTGACTCAACTGCAAGTTGAAGTGAACCGTTGTAGAAAACTTACATACTTAATTACGTGAAAAATCTACTACGTATCTCAATATTGTCATCTTTGAGTTCCCATTTGCGAATATTTCTGTATAATACTTTTGAAAAATACACACTTTAATTTTCCCGACATACCGGTATATCTTGAGACCCCAATTTTTTTTCGAGTATTCATTAATACAATTTAATTGGTGTTGTGGACAGTCACAACGGGGATCAATTAAAACTTAAAAACAATTGGCATGTCATCGACAAACATTAACGTAAAACTTGATAACATATCAATATCATTAGTAGATATATTAGTGGAACAAATTTCGTTCATAAACAGAATAAACAAAAAGTATATCAAGTTCATCAATTATTCAACCAATATCCTACCACAACCGTAATGATGATCACTGGAATCCACAACACATTCTCTGTTTCTATGATTACTAACGGAAACGAGGTATCACAGTGTATATGAAGGAAAGTATCTAACAAATCCGTCATACCGGACTGGCATCCTTACTATACGACCAAAAAGAGTTAAGTTTTTGTTGGAACACGCCGACAGTGGCAGTGAAAACGCATATGTGTGTTTTTTTATATCTAAGAATTCCAAACACCATCAACGATCGCGCCGGGGTCATGTCTGATTTTTATCGCGTGTATGTGGCGTTCACACAACGTCCTCAGCGTTTTAATTGCGTTTATTATGCGATCTCTCTTCGTCCACGTGGAGATTCACGCTTCATTATTTGCGTGTCATCGAAGACACTACTGCGACCTTGGAATTTCACTACGAGTGCACTAGGACTAAGAACGCGACAGGATATCGTAAACAAAGACGTACTGAGAACGCAATAGGGTCAACACAGAGTCTGCGTTTCAATGGCGTCTCTATTTCGACCGGTCTACGTCCCTCTCACGTTCTTTGCGTCTCTTCCGGGTTGCTGCTGCGTTTAAATTGAAGAATGTGCATACAAATTGCAACATATTTAACAATTAACATAGCTTATGTGCTATATTAAATCAAATTACGTTAGAAACGAAATAAAACGCGTCGCAAAAAGTATGCGGTGTCGGCAGGATTCGAACCTGAGTGGGAAGAACCCAAAAGGTTTCTAGTCTATCGCCTTAACCACTCGGCCACGACAACTTCACATGAGAACCTGCTTAATTTAGATATCCATAAGTAAACAGGTAAAAAGGCTCTTCGATCTTAGAAAAATCGCGGGAAATCATTACGGGTGCGCTACCTTAATGGCGAAAGGGATAGGACGTTGACAGCTCAGTGGGAGAAGGAAAACACATGATAAATGCATGTTTCATAAGGTTAAAAACATGCGATCACGTCATTTGTTTCTTATGTTCTTTCAGACTATACGAGGAAAAAGCTTAAAGGTAAGCTACGTAGTACATACTTAATATCAAGTAATGGGACTAAGCCGATTTTTGAGTTTTTGAACATTTATTAATAATTAAATGTATTTACTTCACAAAACTACTATTTTTGGAACAATCTTAAATAATGATAAAATCAAGTAAAGTAAGCAACAACACTACATTAGCGATACAACAATTACAAAAAATTGATGTTCTCTTTAAAATATGTTCACTCATTAACAAAACAAAAACAACATATTGTATCAAATACAGTAAATAGTACATAGTAAGGCTATTATCGAATAATGGGACTTGGCCGATTTTCCTTTTTTAAACCTCATGTTATCCTTGTAGGTATTTACTTCACAAAATTACACTTTTTGGAATACCGGGGGTAATCTTAAATTATTATAAAATTATATATGTAAGCAACAATGCTATACTAGCCATACGACAATAACACAAATTTGATGTTTTCTTTTAAATCTGTTCAATCATTAACAAAACACAAACAACATATTTAAAAGAAGAGCAAAATATAGCAAATAGTACAAAGGTAATATCGAATAATGGGACTAAGCCGATTTTCGAGTTTTGGGAAAAGTCATTTAATCATTAAAGGTATATACAATCAAGTAATGTATGCAACACCACTTCACTAGCGATACAACAATAACAAAAAAGTTGACGTTTTCTGTCAAATATATTCACTCATTAAAAATACACAAACAACATATAAAATTAAAGAGCAAAATATAGAACATAGTACATAGTTAATATCGAATAATGTGACTTCGTCGGTTTCCAGTTGTGTTAACCTCATGTAATAATTAAATGTATTTACTACACAAAACTACACTTTTTGGAACAATGGTATTTAATTATCAATTCAAGTATTGTAAGCAACAACATTACAGAAGCCAAAAACAATTACAAAAAGTTGTTGTTTTCTTTTAAATCTGTTCACTCATCAACACAACACAAATAACATATTTAAAACACGAGCAAAATATAACAAATAGTACATAGTTAATATCGAATAATCGGACTTCGTCGATTTTCGAGTTCTTTAAAACTCATTTAATCATTTAAGGCATTTGTGACACAAAACTACAACGTTTGGAAAATATTATTAGATAATTATAAAATTAAGTAATGTTTTAAGCAACAACACTTCACCAGCGGTACAACAATAACACAAAGTTGATGTTTACTTTTAAATATGTTCACTCATTAACAAAACACAAACAACAAATTTAATACAAGAGCAGAATATAGCAAATTGTACATAGTTAATATCGAATGATTGGACTTCGTCGATTTTCGAGTTTTTGAAAACTCATTTAATCATTCAAGGTATTTATTACGCAAAACGACATATTAATTAAAAGTGCAAAATAAAGTACATAGGTCTTATTTGGGAGTTTTTGAAAACTCCTTTAATCATTAAAATCTTATTTGAGGGGATAATTGTTTTCTTAAGACATTTTTTATCTGTCACACTTTTGTGACAAATATTCATTGTCAGACTTTTACCTTATTTTTCTTAAAGCAGCTCTTAGACTTAGGTCAAGATCAGCAACTGCAGCGCAATTTTTATTCTTATAAGTTATCTTTAATTTATTTTTAATATATTGCTATGATCTTACATGTCTAAATATTATAACTGTGTCACATGCCATAGCTCTTTCGTTTTAACATGTTAAAAAATCATGTTTATTGTATTCAGGTTAATTTAATTATTTATTTATTATAATTGATCTCAACTTTAGGATGATACTGTTTGTTTATATAATGTAAATTTCATGTAATGTTTTATTGTCTATTTGTTATATGTATATTGTTATATTATGTCGGTCAATAGCGATACATCGCTAATGTTATACTTGTTTTGTACAAACCGACTTGAAATAAAATGTGTATTTGTATTAAATGTTTTTACTACTCAAAACTACAATGTTTGGAACAATCTTAAATAATTATAAATCAAGTAAAAGGTTCAAATTATACAATTTACGATCGCCATGACCCAAATACGAATCCTTTGAGAGCAAAATCTACGATTCTCCATGAAACCCAATACTCCATGAGAATATATTTACGAAAACAACACATAGGTCGTAAACCATAGGTTTGGTTCAGGTCACCAGACGTTCTCTAGAAAAATTACTTGAACCACTCAACTGTTATTAACGATATGAATATTTTTATATTGTTTGTGGACTGGTATGGTTATTTTTTTTGTCAAATACATGCCCTTACTCTACCTAGTCTACTTACTGTAAGCGACGCAACCGGTACCAAACATATGATTATGCCTTTAACAAAACAAGACACGAATTTTACATCAGCAATTAAAATTATTTTATATTTTACGAATTGTCAAACTCAAGAATAATCTGTTTACGTCCTCTCGGAATTTCTGACCGCTAAAAATATACACGTACAAGTTAAGAGCGTGATTAAGTTCCAAAAGGTAGATGGCTGCGAAAAAGATGGTCTGCCATTGAAGCTTATTTAACGAAACGCTCTCCGGATAATGAGTATCAATCAGATTGACTACCCTGGAAGGAATATTTGTTAACAGAAATGTAATATTGGCAATTAGAAGATTTGTCGTCACTGAACGGAACCTGCTGACTTGAGTGGGTCTCAGTGCAAACGATGCGCGCAGCTTCATACTTAAACTCGCTGTTATTATGATAATGAATGGTATGCCGGTAAAACATACCCAGTCAGAAATATCAAAGAATTTTCCCCATGTATCACTTTTTTCCCGCAGAACCCCATTTTCCTCCAATTCGATCGCGACAAAATATCGCAGGTATTGTACCACCACAATAGCGATAGATGTCACAATCTCCGCAATTATCACCCTTGGCACGGTCAGCACCTCTTTAACTTTAAACGGCATCGTAATACTCAAAAATCTCTCTGTAGTTATGACAACCAGTGTCCACATTGACAGTCCCGAAATCGTCCCAATTAAGAACTCATGACATGTGGCGACATCCACTGAACTCAAAAATGTGTGTACCGCGGAACTATTTCGAGATATGATTCGCCCCAGCGGACCAATACATGTCGCTAACAAATCTACGCCTGTAAGTATTCCGAACAAAATACTGGTTGTAGTTACTTTGTCCCTCACAACCACTATCATTATCAGCACATTGCCGAAAATCGACGACGCTACTATCGGGATTCCGAGGAAGGTAAACACTTCAATCATTTTATTTATCTGGTTTGCGAAGCTGATAGCTTCCGTGGCGTTTTCTGAGATATTCATTTCATCAAAATGTTTCATCCAAATGAATGACCCCACACCGAACAAACCATATCGCTCGTGATATGTCCAGATATTTATAGCTTACTGAGCCATGATGTAATGATAAAAATGAATTGATGATAATTACATGATGAAAAGAGTAGATACGCTAGAAATCATTAGGGAAATCAGTTGGCAATAATCCGGAATTGTTTTGCAATTAAAAATATTTCATTAATACACTGCAGGCTTTTCCCCAGGCGGTTTTAGCAAAAAATATACAACAAAAATCTACATATCTGATATACGTGCGCTATTTGTTACCGGGTTGCGTACAATTCTGATGCTATTTCCGGACATTATAATTTGTTTCTTTTAAGTGCCAGGTATAGATCACCGATACATTGCACCCTCTTTTAACGTCCCTCGTGGAAGACATGTTAGTTAGATAAATTTGGTATCAACAGTGAGGAAACAGTCAGTAAGTGCAGTGAAAGAAAAAATGTGTCGTGTTCTGAGAAAACTGGGCATAATGCTTGTGCGTAAATTGTCATCCCAGATTAGCCTGTGCAGTCCGCACAGGCTAATCAGGGACGACAATTTCCGCTTTTATGGAATTTTTCGTTTAAATGATGTATATTCTTAGCGAAAATGCAGTTTAGGCGGAAAGTGTCGTCCCGGATTAGCCTGTGCGGACTGCACAGCCTAATCTGGGATGACACTTTACGCACAAGCATTATGCCCAGTTTACTCAGAACGCGACACAAATGACAATGAATAATTGCGTGTTGTGACTAAATAGAGATTTATCAAGGCACACTTTCCAGGAAATTAGCTGAACGAAGTTATGGGGAAGAATTTGAGCTATTACTCTGTTGACTTAGAATCACATGGACACTCTCTGCTGGAGTTGTGGTACGTTTTGAAACTTGTCAGGTTGGTTGTGTGATATTGCACAGGCCAGACTAGAGCATGTATTATACGATAGAAGAAGAAGGGATGTGCTTGTGTAGACCGAGATGACTAAATTCTTAGGGTTCAATGGAAGACAATTCCAGAACTGTTTCTTCGTTTTCTTTGACAACAATTTGTGCGCTTCCTTCTTTCGTTGCAACATCGGTCGTGAGTTATATTGGTCTCTTGAGAGAGACCATTTTTGAGCGCGCATTTCATGTTTATGTGTGCATAGCTTATATTAGCACAGGGAACAATTATCGTCACTAGAGTAACGCGAGCAAAGATAGTATTGTATGTTCCCTCATGTCTGATGTCAGTCTGATATGAGAATTTTTTCTGGTCGTATTTAAAAAATAACTAGCAAACTGTTATGTCATCATAGAGAAAGAGCATAACAAGAAAACGAAAATACAAGAAACCCAGACATGCGAACAAAACATCAATAGTGGAATTGAGCTTGTTATATACAGAGATATAAAGTTTGTAAAAGGGCATCGCCTGTGTGAACAACGTGCAATGTGTGTCTGAATAGAGATTTATCAAGGCACGGTTTCTAGCAAATTATCTAAACGTTAGGGGGATAATAGGAATTATTAGGGCCGAGATTGATCGTTTTTTAGGGGTACACAGGGAGAACATGTCTAGATCCATTCTTCGAGTGACGATTCTTTCTGTTTTTGCAGCAAAGGACGTTGAGTTGTATAAGTTTAGGGATAGGACGTTGACAGGTCAGTGGGAGAAAGAAAACACATGTTAACTGAATGTTTCATTAGTTCAAAACATGCTACTACTTCATTAATTTTTTTCTTAGGTTATTTCAAAATATACGAGGAAAATGTTTAAAGGTAAGCTACATAGTACATACTTAATGCCTAGTAATGGGACTTCGAAAAAAATAAAATGTATTTACTATACAACACTACAATTTTCAAACAATCTTAAATAATTATAAATCAAGTAATGTAAGCAGCAACAACAATATACTAGCGATGCAACAATTTCATAAAGTTGATGTTTTCTTTTAAATCTGTTCACTCATTAACAAAACGCAAGCAACATATTTAATACAAGAGCAAAATATAGTAAATAGAACATAGTTCTTATCGATTAATCCGACCTCGCCGATTTTCCAATTTTTGAAAACTCATTTAATCANGCGGATGTATTTTCTAGCTATATAAGCAATCCTCGTAGGTTCCCAAAATATCGTTTCGCGTCGCGCGACGCTTTATCTAGTGGACAGTCCCTTTAAGGAGGCAGTCAGTCTACAGTGTTTGAGCCTTATCTGCGCATTGACCCCGGTCAATTTCCTATATTTAAGGTGTATGGCCTACAAAAAATGTTTTTTGACACCAGAAGCTGAAATGTAAGTATAAATTGTCAATATTCAAGTAACTTCACTTGTTTTCAGTAATTCGAATCTAAGTGACCTGGATTTTAGTCAACATTCTGCACATTCTCAGTGAGAAGTAAACACATGTACTTACTGCTTGAAGCAGCCGACATTTGACAGATTTCAACGGTCGGTTTAAATAAGTTAGCAGTGCAAAAAAGTTCAATGGTAATGAGGGCTTTTGTTTTGCTCAGTTTGAAAGCATTTGCTTTGATAGTGCAAAGCATGCTGTCGACTGTGTGCGTAATGTTACCCGGAAAGATAAATGTGAATGCCGGGTTTATCTAAAAATGGGGTTTTTACGGCCAAGTTCCAAGACCCCCGAAAAAGGTCTATTTTACCCCAGATATCAATTTAAAGAGCATTTTCTGCATTGTTTTGTGCTTTATTTTCAAGCTGTTGATGAGCTGCACTGAATATTGTCTGAATCTATTTTCAGGTTGTAACTGAAGGCCTTGTTTTGAGGGTGTTTTGCAGACCAGTGGATGTCGGCCTGGGGATTTTCAAGAAAAACTGTAGACTGTCCCCTAAGGTTCTTAATGCAAATATCAGGGGGCACTTCCTCTGTCGGAAATCGGGGGAATCAGAACATCTGGTCAAGTTGTTTTCACACAAACACACACACACACACACAAAACATTGATAAAGCTGTTGTGAGGCTTCAAAGCGCAGTAGGGGGCATTGTGTTTCACAAATGCAGCTCTTGTATAATTATCTAGTACGACTCGAAATGTTGAATATTTGTTAAAATAATTAAAAAAAAAAACGTTTTTTTTTTTCAATTTGAATACCTGTTTGTGAACATATCCCTTTAACTGAAAACTTGTAACACGTTTCACCCATTTTCAGAAAATGGTTATTACCCCTGTTATCAGCAAAGTGTTCACCACTCTATAAACACTATCTTATTGTTACTTTTTATGGACTTTGTACTTCATTGTGTTTTAAGTGGATTTTCTGCTTAACCAGGCAACATAATTCTGCCATTACCAGTTTGAAGCTAAGTACACTGGTTATTATAATAACTTTAAACTGTGTGCGTCTTCATGCAACACATTTTGGTTTTGATATCACTCGTATTTCATAAAAATAGTCAAACTTATAGTTAAATCACAACTTTTTAATCAGAAGACAGTCCACAATATCTATTGAAAATGGCAACATCTGTAGATTCAGTTAATGAAAGTTCAGATTTTGTGAAGGACTATTCTTGTTTTGTTTGCGAAAGTAAAAATATTGAAACATCTGCTGATATGTTTTGTGAAACATGTTTGAAGTGTTTTTGTCAAAAATGCCTTTATCACCATGATCAAATGTTTATAAACCATTTGACCTATGGAAGAGGAAAAACAAATAAGTGGCCTTTAACACAGACAATGGAGGATTTGCTGCTGAAATGTGATGTTCACAACAATAAGAAACTGCAAATGTTCTGCCAGGACCACAGTCAGCTGTGCTGTTCTGATTGTGTTTTACTGAATCACAGGTAGGTGACACTATTATTAACTTATAGGTAGTTGAAAGTGACAAAATTTGTAAAATGTAGGTTGCATCAATCAAATATCTAAATTATGTAACCGTTTTATACATGTAGTTCAGTTGTTTGAATCATTTTAAGAGTTTTTGTGTCGCCTGACTATGGTCAGGGGACATATAGGTGTTACTTGCGGCGGATTCCGCGGCGGCGTCACACTTTTCGAAAGGCTCATAACTTCTGTGTCCCTTTAGATATTGCTTTTATATTTGGTATGCATGTGCATCTGGACAACACCTTTCCATGTGCATAAATTGTTTGACCCCTCTGACCTTGACCTTGAACTTGAGGTCAGCGTTCAGGTTTCGAAATCTGCGAACGCGATTCGAAAAAGGCTCACAACTACTGTGTCCCTTCAGATATTGCTTTAATATTTGGTATGCAGGTGTATCTGGACAACACCTTTCCATGCGCATACAATTTTTGACCCCTGTGACCTGGACCTTGAACTGGAGGTCAGCGTTCAGGTTTCGAAATCTGCGACCGCGATTCGAAAAAGGCTTATAACTACTGTGTCCCTTCAGATATTGCTTTCATATATGGGACGCATGTGTATCTGGAAAACACATTTCCATGCACATGAAACTTTTGAACTTGGGGTCCGCGTTCAGGTTTCGAAATCTGCGACCGCGATTCAAAAAAGCTCATAACGTCTGTGTCCCTTCAGATATTGCTTTCATATTTGGTACGCATGTGTATCTGGACAAGGTTCCATGCGCATACAAGTTTTGACCCCTTTGACCTTGACCTTGAACTTAGGGTCTGCGTTTAGATTTCGAAATCTGCGACCGCGACCCAAAAAAGGTTCATAACTACTATGTCTTGAGCTTTACTTTAAACATTATCTTTTTTTGATATATTTTTTTTATGCCTCCGGCATCTACGATGCGGGAGGCATATAGCGTTTGTCCTGTCCGTCCGTCCGTCCGTCCGTCCGTACGTACGAAAATCTTGGTTAACCCATTTTGACCGTTTCGTCTGACATCAATACCGCTTGCTACAGAGCTTTGATACTTGCATGGATGTTGTTTCTCATCACCATGCACACACCAGCATCAATCAACCTCCTTTTGACCTTACCTTATTTTGGACTTTGACTTATTGAAATGGGCCAATTTCTTGGTTAACCCATCTACCATCAGGCGACACATCCAACTCGCGGAGTTCTAGTTCTATTTTTGTTTTAAGGGTTTAAATTTTATATTTGAGGACTTTTTTTGCTATACATCTAGATAACATAATATGGCATTTTATTTGGTAATGTACACTTTTTAATTGATAAACGTTTTAAAATGGTAGGGGTCCCGGACTACTTTAGACTAAAGAACACTTATTATTTTTGTATATATACACTACCTGCATTGCAATATAAATAAATAATTCCTTTTTGTATATGTTTTATTTAACCTAGATATTTTATGTGTCAAATTGATAATCGAAAGTTATGATTCATTTCAGCAATGTACAAATTTGGCTCTAATTTCTGAAGAAGTCAAAAAGCTGTCAGTGGATATGCAGAAGTTGTCAAACATAATTCAAAAAGCACTCACTGAACTAAGTAAGTTTAAGAGAATACAAGAGGTCAGCATTAATTTCGTGGAGGAGTCATATAGCGAAAAACTGCAGGAAATTAGAGAGCTGCGTAAGAAATTAAATGATGATTTGGATGGAATGGAAAATTCGACTTTGAAAGAACTAGATGAACTTAGGACCGCATTGCAAACCTCTCTCAAGAAAGATGTTGACAACTGCAGTCGACTGAAGAATGAACTGCAACAACTCAGTGAAGCTGTACAGGGCCTTTGTGATAAGAGCAAAACAGACATTGAGTTTATAGCCAACATGAAATGCCTGGACAAAATACACGAGTCTGAGTCATATCTGATGAAGAATCCACCGAATGTTCAGAGTTCAATGATATTCCAGGCAAACATTGACATTGTGCATTACCTGTCTAAACAGTCTAGTCTAGGGAGGATCGTAGACAGTATGCGCACACTCAAGATGAATCCAGATCTGGCGTTGACGGTGAAAAGACACTTCGAGTATAATGTGAAAATATCAAGTGACACAAGTCAGACTTGCCTTGTCATTGACATTTGCAGCCTTCCTAGTGGTCATGTCATTGTTGCAGATCAAAATAATAAGAAATTGAAACTGTTTGACCAGAACTACACTGTGTCCAGTCACTGTGATTTGTCTGATTCTCCATGTGACATGTGCCAAATCACATCAAGTGAAGTGGCTGTGACACTTGATGATGGCAGTGTGCAGTTCACGTCTGTTAGAAATGGGCAGCTGGTAAATGGGTGGAAGTTTCAGTTACCACATGGTGCTGTTGGTATTGCTCACCATCAGGGAGCATTGTATATCACTGATCAGACTGCTCTCTACCACTACACACTGAGTGGGGCACTTGTGAAAAAGCTTTATGAGGATACAGGGGGTGGCAATACTGGTAAATATATTACATATATATATATGAATATTAAAAACATTGAAAATATTGTAAATACATGTATATACCATTATATAAACATAGAATATAATCACTTCTGTGTATATTTAAAACACTAATGAACTTGTATGCGATTATGTTTAGATTTTAAATAAAGTGTTAATGTCTTTTATCCTGATCTGTTTATATATAACATGTTCGATGCTTTGAAGTGTGGAAATGTGCATTGAGTCCTGCCGGTGACCGAATCTATGTCACCAACTTAGAACAGCACAAGCTCCTTACACTGGCCATAGATGGCAGCCTGATATCCACCTTCACTGACCCTGAACTTCAAAACCCAGATGGTGTTCACGTCATGCCTGCAGGACAAGTTCTTGTCTGCGGATCCGTCTCCCATACTGTCATACAGGTGGATCGTGAGGGGAAAAAGAAACTGGCAACAATATCTTCACAGAAAGATGGAGCGATTAATCCAGTGTCTGTCTGCTGCAACAGCAACATGCACCAGATCATTGTGGGATTATTTGAAAACAATGAAATAATTGTTATGACATTGCAATAGCTCTTTTCAGTNCTATCAGTATTAGCAAATTGCCGAAAAGTGACGACGCTACTATCGGAATTCCGAGAAAGGTAAACACGTCGATCATTTTATTTATCTTGTTTGCGTAGCTGATAGCTTCCGTGGCGTTTTCAGAGATATTCATTTCATCAAAATGTTTGAGCCAAATGAATGAGCTTACACCGAACAAACTATATCGCGCGTGATATGTCTGTAATGTTGCTTTATTTATGATTATTTACGTATATATCCTCAGAGGTGTGGTTAATACACAAGACCCAACAGGGATTTATTTTTAATACGTTTATTCACTACCGCTATCAGAGAGAAACTAACTGCAATACAAGCATACACAATAACGCCAGCTTCTATTCGCTTAGCCGGGCAGTAGGCGGGGCTTATCAGGCATCGCTGATCATTACATCCCTCCTTTCTTTTAAGATTGAAGTTTAACACAATTAACAAATATAGTTATGCATGATATAAACGATAAGGAGGTTGCTTTCTCTTAAAACAATTTTTCCAAGTTCAGATGGTTAAACTATTTATCATCACATAGTTATTCAAGATATGAGTTACGGTCATCAATTGCTTTTTTACTTCCTTGAATTGTAATTCAACGATATTCAAATACCAACATTAAAAATACAAATTATAATTCAACGATAACTTATAAACAAACAGTTCAAACACGCTAAGGTTTAAAATAACATTTCTTCCCTAACTTCTTGGGAAAATGTTTATCTACCAGGTATTGCTAATTGACAAATGTGTGTGAACAGTGTTGATTTCCTGANTTGCATTGTTGCCAACAATGTATTGATTTGTATGATTACAAAATGAATAAATACGTTTAAACTAATACCGGCGGCAATGTGCTCTCCAATAATATTTTTGTTTTGTGAAACACAAGCACAAATACATTACAGTGATTTGTAAAAATGAATGTTCTTCATATCTCATGTGTCGACATGGAGCTGTGGTTACAATGTGTGTGCATTATGACGGCAGATAGATAGACGTAACGGGTTTTGTCTATACGATGATTGTCTACGCATTGACATGACCAGTTCATCGACGTGGCGTCATCACAATACTCCTCCTCCTCCTCATCATCATCATCATGATCATCATCATTCTCTTCATCATCATCATGGACGAATCTCTAGGTTAAATGTTATACTAAATCTGACAATAACTAACATGTCTCCCGCGAGGGACGTTAAACGGGGGTGCAATGTATCGATGCTCTATACCTGACACTTAAAAAAACAACAATTATCATGTCCGGAAATAGCGTCAGAATTTTACGCAACCCGATAACAAATAGCGCACGTATATCAGATATCAAAACATGCTTATATTCAAGGTGCGAAAATGAAATACTAAAATACATTTTGTTTATTGCGTATGAACAGCTCTAGTTAGAATATACTTTTTAAAAAACCTTATAAACATATAATGCAGTGTTTTTAAAAACTCGATTAGTGATATCTGCCCTTTGATTGATATATCCCCGTGACACCGGACTGGCGTTCCTTCTGCGTTCTTACGGCAACCTAGGTCGCAGTAGGATCGCCAAGGAAGCCGTTGGGTCTATGTGACAAAACTACAAACGACCTTACGGGGACTACTTTAGACGCAACGGGTTTTGTCTAAACGATGATTGTCAACGCATAGACATGACCAGTTCATCGACGTGGCGTCATCACAATACTCCTCCTCCTCATCATCATCATCATCATGATGATCATCATCATCTTCATCATCATCATGGACGAATCTCTAGGTCAAATGTTATACTAAATCTGACAATAAATGCTTGTGTGTACTTATTGATTTAGGTTGATTCAAAGCAAGTGATCCCTTATTCATATATTCAATTACTTGTATAACAATATTGATGCAACTTTCATTCCGATCGTTATGGATCTTTGTTAAAATATAGTATTCGCATTATTAAAATGTGAAGTTTGAAACTCGACGTTAGAACAAATTTGTTAAAACATATTGATTGTGACGAAATTTAATCAGAATATATAACTTCGTAAATAAAGGTCAGGATCCTTTAATATTTGTAAAAAACATAAAAGTGTCTTTATGAATTCTATTACGAGTGTAATACTGACTTTTCTGAAATTAAATTGAAGCACACAATATCAAATAAGATTTAAAAAGAAAGCCTGTTGACCTTGGTGTCAAATTTTCAACCTGATCCTCGAAAAACATGTGGTAGATATATGATGTGGCTTAACAGAATAAAATTTCTGCTAAAATGAACTACGTTTCATTGTGTGTCTTACAGACAACTATTTATGCAATTATGTTCAACATCCAGCGACAATTGCTTCCAAAATATGTCATTTTCTCCAGGAGATGTGTTTCAAGTTTCGAACAGTGCTATAATAACATTCAAGTGGACGGATGGACAGATGCACAGAATTGCAGTTCTATTGTGATATTCTCCCGAAACCAAGCAACTTGTACGGTGGTATAGTAAAACAGATAAGCTACCTTACATGTATTGGGTATCGTGAATTTTCATCGCATAGACCATGTCCTGTTTATGCGTTGACATTCACCTCAAAGCATTTTTTGGGGATACGGTGCTGTTGCTGTAGACTTTGCAGCGGAAACAAACGCAACAAGTAATTTTAATACTTTTTGCGCAAATAAAAATAATAATGATGCTTATGCTTATGATAATGATAATAATGATGCTAATGATGATTATAATACTACTACTTCTAATAATAACAACAATAATAATAATAATAATAATTATAATAATAATAGTAATAGCAATAGTAATACCAATAGCATAATCAGTAGCAGTAGCAGAAGCAGCATCAGCAGCAGCATCAGCAGCAGTAATAATAATAATAATTCATCGCGCAAAAAAATTCCAAACGTACTTAAGAATTTGTTTGACCAATTCTTCAAACTACTTTGGCCGAGGAAGTCGGGAGTTATATATACCAACACCTAACTGCTGGTGTGTGAGATATGTACTGTACTGTTTGTGCTTCTGAATGGTCCGGTGGTGAATGATGTGGTCTAATGTACGTTGAAGTATTAATAAAAGCGCTACAAAGTTAAGAAGGTGAGAGGTCGTGTGAACGTGACGCTTTTAGACGGCTCATAATTACAGCAGCTTGGTAGCTGTTTGTGTACTTTGAAAGCACGAGTAAGTCCATAGTTCGAGAAAACTCATGTTTGGGACTTTTGGACACTTAAACATGGGTACTGAACGTTTAAATGAGTAATAAAAACGCTTTATTGGATGGAGAGACACGTGCATTTGACGCTTTTGCGAGCGGTCCTCGGTGTTAATCTGTATATGTGATATTTTAGCTGAATGTGATAAATTGTATTAAAAGATTGAACTTTGAGTCCGTTTTAAAAGTATATTTTGATACCCTAATATCGGCTACATAGGATTATTTGGGTACATCGTCTTATTTCACGCGAATTCTTTTGGAACATAGTCCAATCGCCATGCATTAATTGAGATTATTGTTATAACAATTGTTTTCTGCACACGCATTTAAACCAGAAATCAAGCCTGAGAAACCATCTTCGTGGTTATAATGAAAAGTTGCTTGATAAACCGTTTTCACGAGCTGATAAATTGAGTATAGAAAGTCTCTTGAAACCAAACGAAAATAAGAAGAAAGTCAAGAAAAAGAGTACCTCGTGTTCTTATATACTCGAAAGAACTACCGAATGTTCATTAATTTGTACAAAGACACTTACCAACACTACATAAATCGAAGAAAATGAAGGAGGTGTTTACTACATGTACTACCGTGTTTACAAATACGAGTAATTGCGTTGAACACAAACTGGTCCCCCTTGAACATAACCGTTTACTCCGTTGACTTTATTTTACAACAGGTACAGGCGATTTTAATTGGATGACGCGAAGACCAATCGGAGCGTGGTTTATAACTAACGTGACGTTACAATGGCATGGTTCGCGCGCGGCGTTTCCCAGATTATATATTTTTAATCTCTCTGTCATTCCGTCGATAACTTATATTTGTGAATTTCCACTTTTAAGTAGCGCGAGGATATTATGTATCATGCAGTATTCACGTTGCAAATGTATTATGAATCTTATTTGACTAGAACGAGCTTTTATTGTTACCTGTCTGCTGTCAAAAAGTACGGGAAAATAAATCGGAAATGGTTCGCGGATTACTTCCCCTGAACCTTAAATAATCTCGCGATATGTTTCTAAAAATAACCGGTCCAATTTTGTACCGGTAAAATTAGCTTGTACTGGTCCCTTTAGACAATCCCAGAACCGATAAATTGACCGCCGCCATATTGGCTATTACGTCACCCGCAACTTAAAACGGTACTGAAGAATTAGGCAGATTTCAACGTTATCATAGTGTACACCCGCTTTATTCCAATAAACAGTACTCTATGACTTCGCACAATAGGATTGAAAACAAGTGAAACATGAAACCAAGTTTCGATATGTATCACATCGTTAATCAATATAACGTAAATAAAAAATATACACGATATATTCATAAAATATGTGTCTCTGCAATAATATTCAGTGACAACACGTAATGTTTAAGGCCGAGTTGGCATTTTAAGCATACCTTTCAGTAATGCTTTTGTATAAAATTTAATTATTTCTTTATGGAATAAAATNGATAGAACAGTTTTACACTCAATTCTCGACATCAATACAGTTTGTGCGTGCACCTTTTATTTTCAGAGGATTGCCAGGGCAAAAGCGTTTATACTTAAAGGCTATGTTCTCATATTTAGTACTTACTTCCATATTCCTGTCAACATGTTAACATGTAAAAGTATAAAGAGCAGTGGAAGCGAGGCCTCACTTTAATGCATTGCATTTCAACCCGCGAGGTATCGGGCCAATTCGCGGCCAGTGTGTGAATGTCAGAGTTTATATACAGGTCATCACCGGAGTTCGCGGCCAGTAAAAGTTATATAATAAAGACGCTATCCGTGAACTAGGTGACCTGGAATTTTCTTTAGACCAGAAATATGTTAAATAAAGATATTCAGCAATATAATTATGGTATGTCAATAATAGATTCTTAATGTGTTTTCAACAATACAATGATAAATATTATTTTTGATTAATTTTACATATAATGTATTAAGCATGAGCGCGATGATTCTCGATACTGTTAATAATCGAATCAAATAGCAATGCCCGACAAACCATTAAAACAGGTTTGTTCGAAGAACGCGCCTATAAATACGGATACTTCGCGTGTGGCCGGTTGACTCGTATGTTTTAATTTCACTTCCATTCTTCTTTTGGCTTTCTGTTTTGTATCTATAGGTATATGACCAGTAATATGTAATAATGTAAAATAAGCCGCGAAAGCTCCGCGTAACATCCCGTACTGCATGTGATGCAGCTAAGAACTGCACAGAAAAAGACATTCGCTATCCTTTATCTAATTCATTGAACTATCAACGCCGTATATCTTTTTTAAAGATATTTCTTGTTTTTTATTGAATAATACATATCTTTGTTTGTCTAAACAGTTACTATTTCGTTATTAATATTTCCCTTGTAAGTGTCATTTTAAGGTAATAAACAAATCTATAGCCGAAATGAAGGTTAATTTAAATTATGTATCTAGTTTAGTCTAAAACTAAAGTGTTTTTTAGCAATCTTTTATTTAAAAATCGCTTTCACGCTTATACAAAAATATCTAGCCGGAAATGAATTTTGTGATTTTAGAGAGTATGCGATAGATAAGGGGAGGGAACCAATCTACATTGAACATCTTTTAAAAGAAACATTAACTGCCTCATGTGTTATACGATAGTTTACAAATGGTAGACTAAGTGATCGTTGAAAAACAAAAATACTTGTGGAGCATTTCGACCTCCTTGGACACGGTTTAGAAGATATGGTTGTTAGCGTACTCCATTACATTCGAGATCATTGACTTAACCCAAAATCAACATCGGAAAATGCATGGCAAGAATAAAGACAGCACAATTAACTTGCTTAGACTCATGCATATTTGTTGTCACACGATTAATAAGTATTTACACAAAAAATAACATGCATTATAATAACAAAACATGGACAGTAGATAATAATAATAATAATAATATGATGATGATAAAATTTATGTTTGAAAATGATATTTATAGTGATGTAAAGGATCAATATCGTGAGGATGATTATTATGTACTATTATTAAGTTTGCATTATTTTAAAATGCTGTTTGTTTGTATTTATAATGGTATTTTTTATTATAATATAATACAGAAGATGTTGCTATTCTTAAATAGGTGTGGTTGTTGTAATAATTATTATCATTATTTTGTATTATTAGTGTTTTTTTATTAATTTATATTTATTAATAATAATATATATATTTTGTTTAAATAAAATATATCATTATTGACCTCATAATAGCAATGGTAATGATGGTAGAGGTGATGATGTTATTATTAATATTACTACTATTACTATTACTACTAGATCTACTATTATTTTCAATACGATATCTGTATTATTATTATTATTATTATTATTATTATTATTATTATTATTATTATTATTATTATTATTATTATTATTATTATTATTATTATTATTTAGTTTACGCAAACGGTTTAAATACTCGTAATTATCTATTGAAACTGGTTTAAATGCCCCCAATTAATTTATGAGAAATGGTTGAAACACTCCTATTAATATATTTGAACTGTTGATTACATAGTATATACGAATTATTTTTCTATCGAACACGATACATACACTTAATGTGTTCCAATCTCCTCATTTTATATAAAGATTTTAATTTTTATTGATTCAAATGATGGAAGTCTATGATAAAAAATGTCATTATTATGTTTCATTTTACCTTAAATGTTCAATATTATTACTTAAGTCATGTCATATTGTCTAATTGTCTTGTATATTCTTTTCTGCCGAATTGGATTGGGTATTGTCACGAAAACAATTAGATATTGAGTTGATGAAAGAATGTATATTTTTATTGACCACACAAAACATTTCTAATGAAAAACGATTGATATAAAATTATTCATGCGGGGTTCGTGATCAAATCTTAATTTCTTTGACGTATAACGGAACTGACGCTTGGGGATACTTCAAACTAAATTTTTCTTGAACCCTGCACGTAATCGAATATTATTACTAGTATATTATATACACTTTGTCTTGGTTTATCGAGTGAATCTATATGGAATTATGGAATTAATGGGCCTTAGTTGATTGTGCGCGTGTGTATAACTTATTTTATAGAAATATATGATGATTATTATAAATGAAGTGCAAAATAAAGATTTCTTCCCAGAGGGTATTCACATTTGTTTTAAGCTAGCAATATAATGAAATCTTCATAGCATTATATATTCTCATGATAACAAACTTCCTCTGAACAGAATATTATCGAAAAATAATAATAAATAAATAATAATGAAAGAAACTCTTGCTGATTAATACTTTATAATTGCTAGTGTTTAGTGTTCATTTTGTATCTTCATACTTTATATACCGGGTTCACACCTACCTTATAACCATTTTATTTACAATTTATTTCTAATTCTATCTTGCATTCTCACCATATGTGAATTTAAATATGCATTATTCAGAAGTTCGGGGGAAAATGATCTAACAAGTATTCTTGATACAAACCACCCTAAGAGTTAGTTTAAAATTACATAAAACTTATTTTTAACTACTCGAGGTTGAATGAAGATGACAGAAATGCTTTAGTAACCGAAGGTCTATAGTTATTTTGGTATCAATATTTAAAAGTATTAACTTATAAGTGTAACCACTATGACTGGAAGCTGTAGCTTCTAAAAGCAAAGTTGAACACATTTTCAGAGCGCTTCCCACAAAAAGCACCTGTACGACTAGCGACTTAGAGGTCCAGGGATCGATTTCCAATCAAATTGATCCAATTTTCAATTGACCCTTTTAATAGGAAACGGCTTCGAGAGTGTCTTTATGACCAAATGACTTATTGATACAATCAATTAAAATCGTATTAAAAGGGTTCAAACTATAAGGATTGGCAGGAACTTAATCTGGAATTGCAGCTTGATGTGGACATGTAATTTTACTTGCAAAATATTTAAGAACAAGATCGTTTGTAATGATTTCACTAATAATATGGTTATAAATGTTACTGCATGCTATGTCGTGATTTATACTCGTAAAACAAATCAAACGTATTTTAACTTATTGTTCTTTTGTTCTATTAAAAATATTAACTACAATTATTGTTAATACGAGAAGAGCATACCAGACGTGTTTCAAAGTTAAGTATTGCACTTTAGTTGTATAGAAAACATTCACTTCAATGATAAAGCCTCAGATTGTAAGTCATTTTTGTCATTTTTATTCAGATATCAGTCATTTGTTTAATCATATTTTATCCATTGGTTTTGTTCTATTTAAAGCATTTGTTGATGGTGTCATTTGGTTCTCAAAGATTGTTTTTTGAGTTCTTGATATGGTGCTCTATGCTTAAAATCTTAATGTTTTAATATATTTCTGGCAGTAGCTAGTTCCTTAAATATATTCATTGCTTTAAATAAGTGATTGATATTGAAAACAACATCAAAACAGTATCAATGTATTGATATACAGGATATAAATAATTATAAAATCAAGTTATGTAAGCAACAACACTTCACTAGCGGCACAACAATTACAACAAATTGATGTTTTCTTTTAAATCCGTTCACAAACTAACAATACACAAACGACATATTTAATGCAAGAGCAAAATTAAGTTTATTGTACATAGTCTATATCAAACAATGGTACTTCTCGGATTCAGGAGTTTTGTGAAATCATTAAAGGTATTTACAACACAAAACTACAATCGTTGGAACAATCTTAAATAATAATTTAAAAAAAAAAGTAAAAGGTTCGAATCTACAATTTACGATCGCCATGTTCCAAACACGAGTCCTTTGAGATCAAAATATACTATACTTTATGAAACATATTACATACTCCATTAGAATAGATTTACGGAAACAACACATATCTGGTACACCATAAGCTAGTTTCACGTCACCAGGACTGGTGTCCTCTAAAAATATTACCCGACCATAAAACTGGTATTTCTTATATGAGAAGTTACATATTTTTGGAGCACTGTAATGAATAGTTTTGGTCAAATAAATGTACTTTATTGATTCATTAATTTATAAAGAATGTAAAATGTTATTTCAGAATTTTAAAATAATTGTTCCGTTTAAGAATCGTTATTTTGACAAGTCACTGTATATTAAAATAATTTACAACACCTTACTATCCGACTGTTTGCAACGCAACATGTGAAATCAATTGTTACGCCTTTAAAAAAAAAACAGCTTACAAATTCAACATCGGCAATTAACATTATTTATTTTTTTACGCATTGTCAAACTTGAGAATAATTATTTTACGTCCTCTCGGAATTTCTGACCGCTCAAAATATACACGTAAAAGTTAAGAGCGTGATTAAGTTCCAAAAGGTAGATGACTGCGCGATAGATGGTCCGCTATTGAAGCTCATTTAACGAAATGCTCTCCGGATAGTAAGTATCAACCAGAAGGACTACCCTGATAGGAATATTTGTTAAAAGAAATGTAAAATTAACCATTAGAAGAATTGTCGTCTCTGAACGGAACCTGCTGACTTGAGTAGGTCTCGGTGCAAACGATGCGCGCAGCGTTATCCATATAACTAAACTTGCTGTTTTTATGATAATGAGTGGTATTCCGGTAAAATATACCCAGTCAGAAATATCAAAGAATTTTTCCCATGTATCACTTTTTTTCCAGCAGAAACCCATTTTCCATTAATTCGATCGCGACAAAATGTCGCAAGTATTGTATCACCACAATAGCGATAGATGTCACAATCTCCGCGAGTATCACCAGTGTCCACATTGACAGTCCCGAAATCGTCACAATTAAGAACTCATGACATTTGGCGACATCCACTGAACTCAAAAATGTGTGTACCGCGGAACTATTTCGATATATGATTCGCCCCAGCGGACCAATACATGTCGCTAACAAATCTACGCCTGCAAGTATTCCGAACAAAATACTGGTTGTAGTTACTTTGTCCCTCGCAACCACTATCATTATTAGCAAATTGCCTAAGAGTGACGACGCTATAATCGGAATTCCGAGAAAGGTTAACACTTCGATCATTATTTTTATCTGGTTTGCGTAGCTGATAGCTTCCGTGGCTTTTCCTGAGATATTCATTTCATCAAAATTCTTAAACCAAAAGAATGAACCTACGCCGAACAGACTATACCGCTCGTGATATGTCCACGTATTAATAGCTTACTGTGCCATGATTAAATGATAAAAATGAATTTATGATTATTAAAGGATGAAAGGACAATATACGCTAGAAATCATTAGGGAAATCAGTTGGCAATAATAACTTCTATCGCCGCTAAAAAACGAGCCATTTCGTAGTAATTCATAAATCACAGTCTTCACTGCATACACTTAGTTTGTAGCTGTATAGTTACGAATTGAATGCAAACAAAAATAATGTTATATCATCCATATTTCTGGTTTTATACATTCCAATAACACATATAACAAACTTTAATACATCGGTAATCATATGAGCTTATTTTGTCAATCATCTGCTTTCTAGGCTTAGCCGCTAGGAGAAGCATGTACATGATGTTAGTATATTCGGTACATACATGAAACAGTATATGGTAATGTTTATCGATAACAATTTGTTTGCACGTAAAAAAGTATATTAAATAGTTAATATAATATTAATTTAATAAAATACAACAAACACTTGAACACAGTCATCAGAAAATTAAGACAGACAATTTACGTGCATATGTACAACGTTACGTTATCTTTTGAACAACTGTAGGGTCAATGACTTATATATCATAAACCGTTCAATGCATGTATGGATGACAAGCATAATACAGCATAGTATGAAGTTTGTTCCAAACACTATAGTATAAGTAACATAATATATTGTCTATCCTAAAGAAAATCATGCTGTTTTGTAGTAGAGTAAAAAAAAGTTTATTAGTATGGACAATAAACTATCTGAAATACGCAACAGAAAAAAAAAACATATCGACCTTTATCGACCTCGGCTGCGCCAAGCCTCGACTGTTCCCTAAATTATTATTTATGAATTCCTTAATATACTTTATGAAAAGCAATCCAGTAATTTATTAGTTTGTTGACACACCTACTTAATTTTGCGGTAGCAATTTATTTAAACGTCGACATTAATTGATAGCATTTCTTTATATACATTTGGTGACACAAATGCTTTTCATCTTCAAATATCAAAACGATTACAAACAATTAATAATTTATATCTGGAGCACTCAATACTCTCATCATTTGACAATTTAATTTATTTGGTCTTTCAAAAAGACAATTAGTGTTGCAAATGTATGTACATTCAGAGACACCAAATGCTTTTCATCTTCAAATATCAAAACGACCACAAACAATAACTTAATAAACCTCGAGGACTCAATACTCGGATAATTTGATTTCTTTAGTCTTTGAAAAAGAGATTAGTGATACAAGTTTATGTATATTCAGGGACACCAAATGCTTTTCATCTACAAATATCAAACGATTACAAAACAAAATACTAATTTAAACCTCGAGGATACAAAACTAGATCATTAGCGCGAATCACGCACTACTCGTATTTCACCCATTTACGCCTAGTGGACTCTCCCATACTTCTAAATTGGATCAATTTATTTCCAAAATTAGGGATGTCTAGTATATTTATTTCTATATGTAGAATATTTCTTACAGAAATTCCTTTAAGCAAACAGCGCAGACCCTGATGAGACGCCGCATCATGCGGCGTCTCATCTGGGTCTACGCTGTTTGCCAAGCCCTTTTTTTCTAGACGCTAGGCATAAATGGGTTAATATATTCGTCGAAAAATTTGATTTATTTGGTTTTTGAAAAAAGGATAAGTGATAAACATTTACAAGGGAAGCCTTACATTCTTTCAACTTTTAACATATCAACACATTTTCGTTATGAAAGATCGGTTTCATTTTAATCTTTCTAGTATAGACGTAGTATAGATGTAAAATAAATGTATAGCTTTTAAAATGTGTTGAGCTGAATTTAGTATTCGTAGTAGAAAAGTTCAGTTCGGTTTAAACAAGAATTCGTAGTCAAGCGCGAAGAAGAAACATGAACGACATAAATCGTTATACATAAATTAAATGTATTCGAGATGCTTGACTATTACTGACAATTAAATGTATCTTTCATATTTATAGGGTACCACTAGATGATTAAGCTACAAAGCAACGGTTGCCAATTTGGTTTTAATAAGGAATATGGAAATGGTTCCTTATTTCAAATTCGTAAATTAATTCATGAATTAAACTAGATTTGGTTTGGTATTTATTTACTTAAAATGTTTTCGTATCATTTATCTTTTAAAAAAATATTGGTTTTTGGTGCAGCTTAAACAATATTGTTAAACTATCAACTATGATGTATAAATTTATGTATCTTGACTATTCCTAAAATAGGAGAGAGTGTAACTGGCTGCGCCATGTAAAATCTATCCTTGATGAATGTGGTTTAGTTTAAGTCATGTGTGGTAAAACCAGGATTATTTGTATTCTAGATTCTTTTTCTTAAGATAGAAACATGTCTTAGAGACATGTCTTAGAGACATGTCTTAGAGAAAAATATGTGCAAAATTGACATAGCAGTATCTTTGAATCAAACACATGTCTCAATTATCGCATTTACAAAACCGAACATAAATGCGAGTATAACCTTGATGTCCTACCCCCACGCCTTAAACAATCTGGTGTTAATTTAAGAATGTGTAATAACCAACTTCCAATTGAAAAACTTAGATGGTCCAATATAGAACGCTGTAATAGACTATGCACTGCGTGTAACGCTGGAGACGTTGCTGACGAATATCATTATCTTTTTATATACTGTTTTTAAAGAATTACGAAAAAAAATGTATACCTAAAAAATATATAAGAAACAGTAATTGCGTTAGTTTTGACGCCTTAATGAACGAAAAGAATAAACAAACACTATTGAATCTAGTCAAGTTTTTGAAGGCAGTTCTGAATAGTATACATACGCCACCCGACACATAACAAGTCATTGCCTTTGTTTTGTTAGTATTTTTGTTGGCAGTGTAATAGCACAACATGCATCTTACTATGTTCATATGCCTGTGCATGTATGTGTATATGATTAATACAATCAAAACAATTGTGTATATCCGCAGCTTGTACTGTATCTGTATTTGTGCTATTATACCTCATATCGCATTTGTTAATGTGCTGAGTGTACTAATAAACTGGTAAACTGGTTATTAAACAACGTCTTCCTCCATTAGACTAGCGACATGTAAACCTTCAGTACTATATATAGAACTCGTGAAATTAAAGTCGTTAACTCAAAAACAAGGTAAACTTTGATATCCTATCCGGCTTTTTACACAAATAAATACGTTCTACAAGGAAGTAAACACATTCACAGGCGCTCGATGGCAATGACTCAAACATTCGACTATCCGTTGTGACTTTTTTT
>VMBQ01005846.1:44118-60045 GCA_007657795.1 Dreissena rostriformis | reverse complement strand
CCGAATGGGAGACAACTTCTTAATTACGAAAATCCCGAATTGATTCACATCAAAACTGTACTGTAGGAATACACGGTCAAACTACGGGTGAGTGGATCTATTCTGAGCTGACTAGCGCCCTCAGTGCTGCGGTGGCGAGGAGCAGCCACGAGGTCTACCTGATGTTGCTAGAGGCGGGGGTGAAACTGCAGGGTGTCTTCATGATGGAGAGCAAGTACCTCACCTGCCTGCCCATCGTCACCGATATGTTACAGGTGGGTATATCCTGTTCTTAGTCGCCGACATTGCACATGTGTAGATCCTGTACATCCTAACATCGTTACAGACATTAACACAGTTTATACATCCTGACCATCGTAACAGATGTGCTATAGGTTTTTACATCCTTACATCGTGAAATACATTATACAGACGTGTTTATCCTGAAACCTTAATAGTTATTATACAGGTTTATACATCCTGTACATATTTGCACTTGATACATATGTTATCAGTATCATCGTTACAGACATGGCACCCATCTTGACATAATAATGCCAATCGTCACATAATTATGTACATCGTTATATCCGAAGCAATACTTCTTATGTGTTCTGTGTCATTTGAGACTTGCGTGAATAAATAAATTGAAGATGTACGTTGTTTCAACTGCAACAGTGTGCGGTATAAATCATTATTAGTGGCGTGTTCTGAGAAAACTGGGCAAAATGTTTGTGCGTAAAGTGTCATCCCAGATTAGCCTGTGCAATGCAAACAGGCTAATCCGGGACGACACTTTCCGCCTAAACTGGATTTTTGCTAAGAAGAGACATCATTAAAACGAAAATTTCCATTAAAGCGGAAATTGTCGTCCCGGATTAGCCTGTGCGGACTGCACAGGCTAATCTGGGATGACAATTTACGCACAAGCCTTTTGCCCAGTTTTCTCAGAACACGCCACATTAGGACAACTCGTTGGGGGATTGAGAAGGTGTGGAGGTATTCGCTACAAGTATTTAGCTATAAATATTATTGATTTTGTTAGCGTCACCGCTGGAGTCAAGAACACAAGGACATGGCGCTTGTTCGCGCTGCAAGGAATCCAGAAAAGGCCGGGACCGACGTGGTAAAACTTCTACTGACAAATGGCGGTTCACCAAACTCAATACGGGCAGGAACGACCGCCCTGTGTGAGGCTGTCAAGATAGGTACACGTTTTTCAGTAAACACATATGAGCCGCGCTCTAGGTAAACTGGGCTTAATGCATGTGTGTCTAGTGTCGTCCCAGATTAGCCCTTGAAGTCCACACAGGCTAATCAGTGACGACCTTTTCCGCCTAAACTGGATTTTCGTTTAGACGAAAAAATCCATAAAAGCTGAAAGTGTCGTAACTCTGCACAGGCTTATCTGGGACGACACCGTACGTTCATGCATTAGCCAAGTGTTTTCATATTCGGCTCATACAAAACCAGTGCGTTTTTTTTTTTAATATGTTATACATATTGCATACTAGATGCGTTTAAGATAAAGATGGGCTTTTCTAGGCTGAGAAACAGATAAGTGCGAGGCTCGCATAATCTTTCATTTGACGCATGACAAACTTAATGATTATCAATTCGGATATGGGACAATATTTATTGAAAATAAATTCACAAATACGATTTTGTTTAAGGAAATATGAAGACCGTCCAACTGCTCTTGGTGGAAAATGCAAACCGTTCTGTGAGCGTCAATGAACGAGACTCCTCGGAACAGACGCCGCTGCACCACGCGTGTGACTGGGGTCACTTGGAGGTAGTGGAGTACCTGCTGAAAAGGGACGGCGACGCGAACATGACTGACGAACAAGGTTTCTCACCATTCCTGCTGGCGGCCGGCTGGGGACGGGAAGACGTCATGAACGCTCTGCTCACCAGGCCAGTAAACCCTCTAGTTGTGGACAGTCAGAAGAACAATGTTCTGCACATTTGTGGTGCCACAGGCCGCGATGGAATCATCAACATTTTACTAGAGAAGTTCCCGGACGAGATGCAGAGGTTGGTGATGTTACGCAATTCCTATGGTTGGACTCCGATCGACTTTAGTTACCGCTGTGGACACTACAAAACGACCAAGGTCTTGGTGAAACAGATCTTAAAGCTGTCCACACCGAGGAGCCTGCACAGTTTGTCAGATCCGCAATCATTTGTTCATACGAGATTCAGTGTTGTGAGAAAAGAGTATTTCAATTTTCAGGAACGAAACCTTTGTCGTTTCATTGACGAACATTCGGACATGCCGATATTTCGGATACCGCGGTGCAAGTGGCATATCCATTCGAGCGGAAAAGATGAGTTCTTTAAAACAACTGAGTATGTCAACAAGCATGAAGAAAAATTACGCTGGTGTTTGGCTAAAAACTAAGTATTCGTATTATTTGCTGCCACAAAACATTTAATATGCTTGTTGATCCTTGCAATCTTCATGTGTAAAACATGTTACATGTTTTATATAGATTACTGGATTGTTATTGTTTAAATTCCTGATAAGAAATCATATTATGTACCAATATTGTTTATACGTAAATATACGGTTAACCTGTAAACTTCAAAGGTGTTTTCAGTCAGTATTGTTGCATAATTGCGTTTGCTTGCGTATCTTTATCTTGTGATAATTGATAAAGGTATCAGAGAATATTTATCAAAACATAATACAAGTAGTTTAAATTTTTATAATCATCATCAAGCTGAGGTACCTTATACAACTCATAAATTATTTTGAAGCCAATCAAAATCAAAATCAATATCAATTAAGATATCGTACGACTTCATTATGTATTTATGACTGACTATTAGAATCGCTTAAGACGTGTCCTTAGTTGTGTATAGCTCTGAAACACCCAAACTATTACATATCGAGTAAACATATTTCACAATAACATAAACGTTTTTTAATTGTTCATATTCATTTAAGTTTATATTAAATGAGGTTCATTCAGTCGTGAATGGCACAACGTTAAGTAAACAAAATAAAAAAAATACATTGAAAACTTGATTTATCAATTCAACATTTCCACAATTGACTTTTATAAAGGCATTTTGCAGTTTCCACTTATTATCCTTCATTAATTTTATAATGTTATATGTTCATATATAAAGATACATTTTTTTAACAAAACCTTATATGTTGCATTATTTCATCTCAGTGTCCGGGTTGAGGCCCGTTGACACGAACGGCTCCACGAGACTCCATTATTTTTCACAACGGAAGTTCCCGTCGTCCAGGAAGGCCATCACGTTTTCGGCCTCATTCTCTGCCACCGCGGGATTTGAACTCAGTGGGTAGTTCCTATCGCATTGTCCAGTTCCTGAGAAATATGAAATAAGGCGCTGAGTGCAAATAAAACCGAACAATTCTTAAGAAGTAAAAAAAAAAAGCCAAGACACATAATCCGCTTAGTCCAATTACATTTCGCTTGGCGTATCAACCATGTAATAGAGAGCCCGTCGTATTAGCTATCGTAAATCTGCAATTTTTCAAGAAGTTTAGGTACCTACAACACATGTTTATAATTATTTAAAAAAAGCTTCGCTCTGTGAAAAAGGGGTTTAATGTATGCGTGTAATGTGTTGCTCCAGATTAGCATGTGAAGTACGCACAGGCTAATCATGGGCGACACTTTCCGCTTTTATGGTATATTTCGTTTAAAGGAAGAATCTTCTTAGCAAAATCTACTTTAGGCGTAAAGTGTCTTCCATGATAAACCTGTGCGGACTTCAAAGGCTTATCAGGAACGACACTTTACGCACGTGCATTAAACCCTCTTTTCACAGATCGAGGTCAAAATATTATTTATTATATTCATTTTTTCCTTTCAAGCTTTTGCTTGTGAGCTAAAACTTGACTCATGACTTAAATAAGACCTTTTATAAGACATACGGACTTTATCATATACACGAAAGTTGTGCAGGCGATTTCCATGCAGTTATTTGACTTGCAGACACCCTCGATTATCCAAATCAGCCACATGCCAGTACGTGCACGCGTATGCAGGCAAATCACATGACGTACTTTAATAGATTCGAATAACATACTTAGAACTAACTGCTCCGATGGATACCACCTCTTGTCCGCAGAAAAGCTTCCCAAAAGGATATAGGTACTTCCGGCGCTCAACTGGACTCCGCACTGGCTTTCAGCGTCATACGCCTGTATGACATGACGTGCGGAGTCGAACCTGGGACTGGGCCTGAAATTGTTTACGAGAGACAATCCAAAAACTCGGGATTTAATAGCGTTCTGTCGCGTCGATGTTATATATGTTCATGTTTAGTCATTGACCCCAATATAGCTGTTGCTTCCTTTATGTGATTTGCAGTTAACACTACAAACATAAAAAAAAATTCTAATTGGTTTTATGCGTGTATAAAAATCTCATACATGAACACAAAATCTGCAAATTTTCATAAGACAGTAATCGCTTGGGGTTATGTTGAAAACATGTACACCGAGAACGCTTTTTAAGGCTTGGTGCAGATAGAGAAAAACACTCACTTGTAGTTCTTTAAAATCTCGATTTGGTACTCGTAGACACGTGACCACTTATCTTCATAGATGGGAGACCCGCTCAGGATGTTGGCCTTTATCACAAAATCACTATGGCAGTATTTCTCTTCCACTTCTCGTCCACACCAACACGCGAGCGTCGGGTTGAGGCTCGCGAGTAACGCGGTAATCATGGCAACGAGATGGCGAACACGTGACATCGTAGTTGAGTTTATGTCAGAAAGGAATTATCAAAGCGCTGAAAACGAATATAATTTATTGGTGAGAGAAAAATCGATAACCAAACAAGAACCTCATGCTTTTCATGAAATGTTTGAACATGATGCACAGAAGGCACGAGGCAGTCCGAGTGGAGGTATAACTGATCAAGGCGGTGGATTAAGTAGTTTTTTTTCAAATGTCTACTTTAACATAAAATTGAACAAACAGCGTGAAGCGATGGTTGCTTGCAATTCTATTTGATTTTAAACGTTCAATGACTAGACCTCCATTATTGGCAAAACTTCTTTTTTATCCTGTATGCGTTTTAAATGTGCACATATTTCTTTTCATATTACATTAAGTCAACACTTTCATGCGTCTGCATTTTGCATTCAATTACCAACTAAAATGATCATCATTCACACACAAATGGTGGCTGATTGCGTCGTTTTGTTCAGTCGTGATGGCGGGTTTGAAGAAGGTCGGCAACAGACCAGCATGAAACAACGACACATATAACCGCCAGAACGTCAAAAAGGAGGTCGATAAGAAAATTACATTTTCCGCCCTTTTTGTCTTTATGACGGGTATATTTGTCGCTTTCTTGTTTTGTCGTGTTGGCTGCTTTTAAACCCGGGAATAAGCCAGAACGACAAATAAATGCACAAGAACGACATAAAGGATACCGAAACGACAACTTTGACATGTTTCGCCTTCAAACAAGTAAAAACGCAAGAACCGACGATACGGCAAAAAAAAACAGCCACCAAGTATGCAATTGAAGTTGAACATTTCCCAATGTTAGTAGTGATCATACGTCTAATAATATTTTTGTCATGAAACGGCTTAACTATATTGTATCATTAAAATGATGTATCGTTAAAGGACAGAACACATCTGTTAAAAATAATATAACAAAAATTAAATCGAATATAATTGCTGTAGTATGGAGAATGTGTGTTACGTATGTGCATTTACCTTTGGCTTATCAATGGATTAAAGCGATGCAGCTCTGGGAACAGAGGCATCGTCATTATTGTGTTGACATTTAACTTTCAGATGTATATCACAACTGAAATGCATTTAAACCAGTAACATAATTGGCACTTACACATTTTATTAAAATGAACTACACACATATAAATAAAATAGTGTACTTACGACAGTTATTCCCGAACGATGATTCTCGCAGCTATGCACTGACACATTGAAAACCATCACTTATATAATGTTATACCCTAATTATTTCATGAGGCCTAATAAAACCTGTTCAATTTCCTATCCTTTGTTCCAGAAATAATAAAAACATTCAATTTGCTTGAGTATTTATGTTTGAATTAGGCTTGCCGTATTCTTATATAAATATAAGTGTATTGATGCACTGCGAACATACTTCATTGGGTTCGTGTACCAAATATTCATATTCATGATGAAATAGTTATTGACCGATTGAAAATTTAACCTCAACTGATCGAACATGCGAACCTGAAGCTGCCTTTTCAAAAAAGTGAATAGAACGGTAAAATCATTTTAATACGAACTAACATTAATTTTTCGACAAAAAATAACATATGTGTCGTGTTCTGAGAAAACTGGGCAAAATGCTAGTGCGTAAAGTGTCATCCCAGATTAGCCTGTGCAGTCCGCAAAGGCTTATCCGGGACGACACTTTCCGCCTTAACTGGATTTTTGCTAAGCAGAGACATCATTTAAACGAAAAATTCCATAAAAGCGGAAATTGTCTTCACTGATTAGCCTGTGCGGACTGCACAGGCTTATCTGGGATGACAATTTTCGCACAAGATTTATGCCCAGTTTTCTCAGAACACGACACATATGTATAGACAAACAATATGAAGTGTCGGCAGCCAAAGTAAAAAACGCGGAGGGGAAAGTTCAAAGGGGACATATTCTAACATTTGGCTCAATAAAGTGCTTCTGACACTTCCTCCAAACATGATTTGAAATTGTCGACGATCTATTAGCCCAAAATGCAGTAAGCCTGCCGCCAAAATTCTGCGACAAATGCAAATTTCGAAATGTCAATGCCGTCATAAAAATTCCGCGTATAAATGATACGTTAATCTCTGCTCAATGACATTCATCTTGGCAATTTTCGAAATAATTAAGCATGCGTACTTCTAGGTAATGGGGAGTATTAACCTCAGAATGTCTGTTTGCATACATAGATTTTATCAAGCACTTGAACTCATGCCCTTATCGACAAACTCGTATTGGTAAAAGTGCAAAAAAGTTCACTTTTCGTTCCCGTTGTGTATTTTATTATGTTTTTATTTATTTCATGCGCACTGTGTGAAGTTTATTTCTATCGTTTTATATCTGTTAAGGGTAGTAGGAAAGCCATAATCGGTAACTTTTTCTCATTATCTGAATACACGGAATGCTCTTACTTTCAAACTGATTCAAATTAGAACCAAACGATTGAAATAATATACATGTAGTAAGAATTGTATAATGCAAAAATATTTACAACAATTTATTTACATCAATATACGTATTTTACTGTGCTTATATATTATATGCTTCAATTTCTGAAGTTCTTTACTGTGTAGGTAATCAGATAGTCATACTTATGAAATTACAGAACGAATGAAAAGGAAAGAATAAACTTTAGAAAACGTCCGCATACTCGACTTCTTTCTCAAATTTGGGACTGTAACACTCATGATTTCATATTTTACGGATATTTAGTACAGAGGTATTACATTTATAGAAGGACTATAGAATGGGAGGTACACAATTTTCTTATATGGACCGTGTGTGTTAAATATGGACATCGCGTGCCAACCATTGCCGAATGACGTCACCAACCGGATTACACACAGTTAAATGTGTAACTGTGGGGTAACGCTGTACTAGTATTTCGATGTTGAAAGCGGCGATTGATTTTACTGAAAACATTATTTTCTATCAATTATTTTTATATGAAAAATATTTCAAAGCGTGAATATGCTCTGGACAAGAACTTTCTTTGAGAATAATACACTCTACAGCCAAACAGGTTGATACACATGATGAAGATGTTCGGTACAATATAGGCCACGGCTGCAGTCAACACAGAGCCAGATTAATCACCGTTCAGGACCATAGGCATTGAAACCTCGGCCCACGCCATAGGCCCCCAGTCGCCCTAGTGCCTACTAGAAAGTCAGTGTCCAGTCGATTTTACTAGTTTTAATTAGCCTTCCAGTGCCGAGGCTTGCAAAACATAAAATGTGGCAATGTCATTTAGTAGGTATAAAATGTCATTATAATACCGTAATGCCAATACGACATAATAATTATGAAACTATTAGATTAAGAATTTAAGAAAGAAAGTAATTTACAAAAAAAACATTAGTCAGGTTTGATGGGGCCCCTTAAAGTCGCGTGGCTCATAGGCAGTTGCCTACCCTGCCCTAATGGGTAGCCGGGACAGAGCCGACGAAATTTTTGGGCTTCCTTGCTACTCACTGTTATGTCATATTTTATAATTTACTTACACAAAAGAATTTGACATAGTACGTGTATTCATAAGTTGTGTATGAATGAGGATAATAAGAACAGATTTCAGTTATAACAGTTTACAAAACAATAAGTTGTGTGCACAATGAAATTTAATAGTTCTTGATATACATGCCAAATAAAAACTGCAAGGTATGAACCTTTGCTAACAACGGTGTGTTTAACAAAAGGATAGAGTGAAATAGACGATGAGTGTAAGACAATTCTACAAAGACAATCAATTGAAACAAAACATAAATTAAAATATTGTTCAAGCAGTTTTAGACATAAATAAACACACAAACGGTGAAATTATTTAAATAAATTCATAATAACAATTCACATTGTAACAAGAAATAAGAGTCTCACTACAAATAAAACCTATCATGCAAATGTGTGTTTGTGCAATACACATGTTCATGGATTATGTCGTCAAATAGTTGCATTTCTATAACTTTAAACAAACATGATAGTATATGAAAGATATGTGGATGAAATAAATAAACATAATACAATACAAAACACGATCTTGGATACTCAGGATGAATACACCTGCAGAAACAAAAAACGTGTTAAAGCTTCATGCGTCTGTAGGGCATGGGTGCCGCCCACACAATTCTCACTGGTCTCAAAACTCCGCTTATGTCGAAAAGAATGGTATCTAGGTGCACAAGTTAACGTGCTTATGATTATGCTCACAAAGTTGCATCATTCCGCCTGTTGTACGTTTTGAGATGCGCTCGACACAAACATCCGACTGACTTACAAGGGCAAATACAATTATTTGCCACTCCCCTTCAAAGTGGTACATACGAATTAAAACCGAGAATGCACAATTTAAAAGTCATGTATGTGATATTATGTGAGTTTTGGATAAAGATCAAGTTTATCATGCGAGGCTTAGAACCCTTGTAGCGCGAGGCTAAACTAACATGATATTCTATTTATCCTATTATTTCGTCCCTTTTTCCATTAATAATTGTCAAATATCGCAATTTTAGACAATTTTGTTCTTCCGTAGTTGACAAAAACAGATTTTCCCTTTTTAGGAAAAACCCCAAAATGATCTAAAATAGCGATAGTATAAAGCTTAAGTTTAAAGTATCGTTGTTATCCTATCGATTTTCATCTTGTTACAGGATAACACGAAGAGACGAAACTTCTACTAGACAACCTGTTCTACCAATAAGTAGAACTTTTTTTACTTCAAAACTACTAAAAAATAAGACGCCACAATGTAAATTTAAAAAGAGCCAATCAAAAACAAAGATCTGTGTTTATTGATATATCTGTGATAAAAAGACCCATATATGCATTGGTTGTTATATACAACGGGTGTACTTTTTTGTCATTTTATAAAACGTTATAATGTTATTATTAATAATATTAATATCTGAATACAAGGATTTGTAACAAAATATTTTGGAGTGAAGACCTTTCCTATGGAATTGTCTTTTTACAAATGATATACACAAATAGTATATGTTTGCAAGCACACATACTTTGATGCTGTATCAAAAATATAAACATAATAAAAGTATCACAGTTTGCGTAAGCGATAGTTCACTCATATTATATCAACAACCATGAATCACCGGTACAAACTTGTAAACTAGTGTTCTTCCTTCCTTCATACAATCTTAACTACAAGAAGTTTCCAGCATTGTGATCATACACACAGGGCAATAATTAAAAGAGCACATCCATGCTGCCATCCGTGTTCATATAGTTGTCCTCCTCAGGCCATTCGTCGTGTTCCACTTTCGGTATTTCAATTCTATTAGCCACATCGTCATACAAGTCATCTTCCTCTGTATCGGAGACATTGTCAGGCAGACCGGCGTCGAGCTTACGGGCGGGAATAGGCGTCACCTGGAGGGCGGAGGGACCTGGACTGGGGCCCGCAAGGTGCTCCCCAACCAGGGCGTAGTCTGGGTCATCGTCCGCCTCGTCCTCTCTGTCCGCGTCATCCGGGTTGTTGTAGGTGGCCTCCCCACCGTCCTCGTGTTCATGGTGTATCTCAACCGCCTCCATCTGCTCGGCGGTGGTTCGGTTCTTCCTAGCGATTTCTGCAATTGCAGCGGCTCTGAAAATGTCTCCGGCGGAAACTTTCTTGTTCACTGGCCCGTCTAGAGCGTCTGTGCCGCCCGCTACCATCTGCTTCAGCTTCACCCTCTCGATGACATCCACAAAGCGTTTTTTAGCTACTACCTTCGTCTTCTCTAGACGCTGTTTTGTTGACGGATCGCGAGCCATCGTTGCGAGCACCTTGATGGACTTCGCGTTCATTCGGTTGAAACGAGTTTGCTTTCTTAATTTCTGCGTTATTTCCTCGTCATTTCCTTCCTAAAACGAAACATTGTTTTTACGCAATGTATTTACTTACATAATATTAAAACAATGCTTGTGTACTATTTAATATATACAGCTTATACGATGTGTGTACATAAACGTAGACATTTCATGAAGATACTGTCAAAACAACTCCGAAACTTCACTCAATTAAAGATAAACAATGAATGACAGAACACTAAATACGTACAAGGTTTTCATTTTCTCTGATGACGCTTTGGAATTTCACAAAGTTCTTCCGGAAGTTGGCTCCGAGAGTGTTGCCCTGGGTTCGGCGGCGGTGTTTGACGATAGACTTCCAGCGTTGCCGGGCCTCCTTCTTTCTGATCGCTGTCACAATGGTACGTAATGAATAATATCACATTAAGTCTAAAATACATGTCTACATTTCAGATATTATGTTATTATTTTGATTAAGTATCTTTAAACACCGTTTTATCAGATGCACAACCAAGCTTGTAAAGGAATAGTTTCATAGTGAACAATGATTTATTAAAACAGATTTGTTTTGGATAAAAATACAACTTTGTACTTTGTTGGAACTTTTGAATTTAAGTTTGTTTTTTTTTACTTTTGTGAACAAAAATGCTACCTTGTATCATAGTTTTGTTCAAACGAAAAAGGTCAAAATATTAAAATATGTTTTGTAACTCAAACGACATTTGCTATATTCTATGAATCCTGATAAAACGGGGTTAAACGCATGAACGTTAAGTGTCGTCCAAGATTAGCCTGTGCAGTTCGCACCGACTAATCAGGGATGACACTTTCCGCCTAAACTGGATTGTCGCTAAACAAAAATACCATTAACGCGGAAATTATCGTAACTGATTGGCCAGTGTACAAAAAATACCATAAAAGCAGAAAGTTTCGTCCCTGATTAGCCTGTGCGGATTGACCGGCTAAACTGGGACGACACTTTACGCACATGCATTAAATCCCGTTATCCTAGAGCGCGGTTAATTTCATTTAGCCAGCTGTTAACAATGTTAAGTCAAAGACGCTTAGACGTACCGGCGTCCTCATCGTCGTCGACCTCGCTGGGCGCGTAGCTGGACTCTGAGGTGAGGGAGATGCTGTCCGCCTCTTGGTCCTTCTGTAGGTCCTTCACCATGTCGTACACCTGAACGTGGAAAGGAGGATAAAGGATGAAATCAGCGGCATATCAAGATAACGTAAATTTCATTAGGCATCTGTGTCCGTAGATGTTGTCAGTAACGTACTTAGTAAGTTACAAATGAGCCTCGTTCTGGGAAAACTGGGCTTAATGCATGTGCGTAAAGTGGCCTCCCAGATCAGTCTGTGTATTCTGAAGAGGCTAATCTGGGACGACATTTTCCACTTTCATGGATATTTTCGTTCAAAGGAAGTTTCTTCTAAACAAAAATCAAGTTTTTTAAGCCGTTAAGTTTCGTCCCAAATTAGCCTTTGCGGACTTCACAGGCTAATCTGATATGACACGTTAAATATATGCATTAAGCCCAGCTTTCTCAGAATGAGGCTCATGTTATTTGAAAAAGAGGGGCGGGACGAACGCGCAGAGCAATACCCAGTATAGCTAATACGATCATACTTCGTGTTTTGATTGTCTTCTAACTTACTAAGAATATAATCTGCATTCGGTTGTTCAGGAATTTGTACGAAACTTAAACAAGTACACGTATATGGTGAAGTTTCTCACGAGTTTTAAAAGTCAACGTGCAACAAAAATCGACGTTCATATAGTGTGCGTGACCATGATTTAAACGATTAAGAATGGCAAACTTTCAATTATATAGATTTAAAGACTACATTTAACAAGACTATTGCCAAGCAATTATGTCCCCTACCATTGTCAGAACTTTTTCAGATTTTTTTTTTAAGTATTTGTTGCCATAGCAACCAGAATTCTTGACGTTGGAACAAAATGAAATAACGTGCATAATGTCCATATTGTCATCCATCCATGTTTCAAGTTTCATGAACAAATATGAAGAACTTTTAAAGTTATCGCAGGATCCAGAAAAATGTGACGGACTGACGGACAGAGCCCAAACCATAAGTCCCCTCCGGGATATATTGTTGAAATGCAAAACAGATTGTGCACATTTACCATTGCATGAATTTTATATTTCTACTCGGACATCTTTTTTCTTTATATCTACGACAATTACGAATAGAATCAGAATATTGATTGTAACATTGTGTACAATGAAAACACAAGTGCTTGGGGAAACATACCAAACGTGCAACGAAACAGAGTGAAAATAAACAACTTGCAACATGTATGGGGTACTAGCAATCACAATTTGTTTAAAAGCAACACGAAACAAAAAATAATTTAAGCGGCGGGATTCTTTGAATTAAGTAACTGAATACCGCCCAAAAGATGCGCAATGTCTACCGAATTAGATGACAACTCAATCTTCCACAAACGCATAAGGTAAGAAATGAATATCACTAAAGCAAGATGGGTTCACACTCGGTGTCAACATATACCTCCTGTTTCGTCAGATGCATGATGTTCTGAAAGTAAGGGTCTGTAAGTTAAATTTTCTTTTCCCATGTTGACAATTACGACGAATTATCGCAGAGTATAAAGTCCCAAGTCAATCCTTATTATAGACGATGTAAAATAGAAGGTAAAGGTAGACCGGGCGGAAACACATTTATAACAAGAAGCTCTCACAGTATCCCTGGCCACGGGTGCATTGTTGTCGATTGTTTAAAGTAAGAATTTGCTACTTTTAATAAGAAAGCAAATTAAATAACTACATGTATAAGTTTCAGGTTGATACCTCCAATGGATAAAGAGCTATGTCATTGAAAACAAATAAACAAAGTGCACTTACTTTAAAAATGCGAAACCACGAGTTATGATTTTTGTGCACTGCACTTTCCCTTATAGAGATCCAAGCTAATCAGTGACAACACTTTCCGCCTAAACTGAATTTTCGTTTAGACGAGGATTCGTTTCAACGAAAAATTCAATAAAAGCGGAAAGGGTCGTTCCTGATAAGCCTATGCGGACTGTACAAGCTAATCTGGGGCGACACATACGCACATGCATTAAGCCCTGTTGTCGCAAATCGAGGCTCATATGAGCGAACATCCGGTTGATTCCTCATGAACACTTACTTGGTTGAATGTCATCACCCCGGCTGTCCTCTGTTCTTCGCTCGGGTCCTCGGCGTCTTGAGCCGGCATGTTAATCTGTGCCGCATTAAAACCAATGAACACTCTTGATATAATTAATATTATGGCCTTCGAATCTTAGAAAAAAAAAATAAAAAAAAAAAAATATATTATGAACAATATAAGAAAGGACAATGTTTGATAAAACAAACCAGAACTGGACTCGTGACATGAACAATTTCATTGTAAAAATTAACCCAAGTAAGCTGATGTTTTACAGTACAGTATGTTTTTAGAGTAATGTTTTGTATAAAGTCGATAACATTTCGGCAATACATGTTTTGCAAATAACACGACTGTTCTTGTGCGCACCTTCCGTTTAATTTTGAATATTTCTGTTGAAGCGCAGATGTGAAGCAACGTGGCAAGTCTGTGCATCAACATGCAGACGAACTGTACAAAAAGAAGCACTCCGAACACGACTGTAAACGCGACGCTGATTGGCTCAATACTCTGACCTTTGTTGGCCTTGCCATTTTCGTCAAGGCTGGCACAAGGCAGTGGAAACGCCAGACTACCACCTAAAAGAGCAGTGTATGCAGCTAGTGGATACAACTGACGTCGCACTGATAAAATAACTGTGCATACAGATAATGGATTCACATGACGTCACACTAGCACAAGAACAGTGTATGCAGCTAATGTATAACACATGACGTCACACTAGCACAAGAACAGTGTATACAACAAATGGGTTCACATGCGTCACCCTGGCACAAGAACAGTGTATACAGCTAATGAACATATATGACGTCACACTGTCACTAGAACATTGTAAACAGCTCATGGATACACATGAAGTCATACTGGCACAAGAACAGTGTAAACAGGTAATTGGTTCAAATGGCCTAACACTGGCACACGGACAGCGTATACAGGTAATGGGGTCACATGACGTCACAGTGGCACATTAACAGTGTAAACATCACTAAAATACTAACTCGTCTAAAGGAAATAAGGAACTAGGGACAATGAACCAACTTACTTATTTCAAAAAGGAAAATGGAACAGTTCCTTATTCTTCACTCAAGCTAAATATAGTTGTTATAAGCGTTTAATACAAACAAATGTTTACGACTAATAAGTAAATCAAATCAAATCCGAATGTAGTTTAATTTATAAAGTATAATTATCACAAATACGGATTATTTCCCAATTCTGTATTCAAATCAAATAAGCAAGTGTTGCTTTGTTACTAAACGAAATAAAAGAACACCGTTAATATGAACCTTAATGATAACATAAGCACCTACCGGAAGCGACCACTTGCTGTAGACTGAAGACGACGATGATGAAGAGAGAGTTGATCAAGATGAATATGAGGCAGACTTTGTTCCTGAGTTCCGTGAGCTCAGCCGACATCTCCTTCTTCTGTTTGGCGTCCTCCTCGAGGGGCTTCAGGTACTCCTCGATCAGCTCCCACCAGAACTGGGTCTCGTCCTTGCTCAGGGACTCCCCGAGCCGGAACAGCCGGATGTCCTTGTCCTCCTCGATCCAGTAGGGGTTCAACATCCGGTCCCGCCGTTTCTGCTTTTCCTCCGTAAACAGCGGATTTGCTTTGTAGTAAAAATGTATCATTTGTTGACGCAAATTTATTTTATTAACAAGAGTTCCGCGGTCGGAGATGACCGCATTGAAGCCGGATTTTTTATTTAAATGACAGGAAAGTACCTTTCGTGTTTTTGTCAATGCAATACTTAAATTACTGAAATATTGTTCAAAGGTCAAAATGAAATGTAAGTACTTTTCAAGGCATGAGCAAACCTTGTGTTATGTTTTGAATGCATGCATATACATGAACAACAATAACATTTAAGGTCACAAATATGAACTTGAATTGACAATTAGGAAAGTTTGATCTCAATTTTTTTATTAGCAAATTAGTAACATATTGTTTGAAGTTTCCATCAATTTCATTATCAAATGTAAGAAAATAAACTTAGATGAAATAATACTATTTATTGTTTTGCTTTCACATACCTACACAGAAATCCAGACAGCCTTATGATCACTCCAAAAGGTTTCTATCACACCAGTTCTAGCAGATAGATTGGACACATAAATATGATCCAAGCTTGAATGATAGTCTGTGGTTTCACTTGGCGGGGTAGCCTTCAGTCCACTCAAAGACATGAACTTCTGAAGTTTTACAAGGTCAGAGCTTGGTTTTC